>PVKU01004924.1:0-134795 GCA_004027475.1 Anoura caudifer
CCGTCCGCACCTCCGCTTTTTCCTGCCGCGACTCCGCCCCTCTTACCGGTCTGGATGAATCGTTGTTGGACTTCCAAACAGTTTGATTTTCTGAGATCTGGTTGTTTTCTTGTTTCTAAATCTTTGTTGTCCTTAATTTGGTTGTGAGAAGAGACACAGTGCGTCTGCCTATGCCTCCATCTTGGCCGGAAGCCCGAAATATAATTTTATATTAGCTTTAGGAGTACGACATAGTGATTAGACATTTTTATAACTTACAAAGTGATATCTGAAATAAGTCTAGTACCCATCTGACATCATACATAGTTGTTACAATATTACTGACTATATTCCCAATGCTGTTCTTTACATTCCCACACTGATTTTACTACTGGCAATTTGCACATGTTAATCCCTTCCACATTTTCACTTACTCCCCCCTCAACCCTCCTCCCATCTGGCAACCATCAAAATGTTCTCTTCTTCTTTGAGTTTGTTTCTGTTTGTTCGTTTATTCTGATCTTTAGATTCCTCGTATATGTGAAATCATGGTATTTGTCTTTTTCTTTCTGACTTATTTCAATTAACATAATGTCCGCTAAGTTCATTCATGTTGTTGCAGATGGCAAAATTTATTCTCTGTTTATGGCTATGTAATATTTTATTCTATATACATGTATGTACCATCTTCCTTTATCCATTGTCTATTGATAAATACTTAGATTATTTCCATAGCTTGGTTATTGTAAATAATGCTCAATGAACGAAAGTCTGCATATGTCTTTTCAAATTAATATTTTGGTTTCTTCAGAAAAATACCCAGATGTGGCATTGTTGGGTCCTTCTATGTCTTTTTATAGCCTTTGTTTTAAAGTTTATTTTGTCTGATAAAAGTATTGCTACCCCAGCTTACTTATTCACTTCCATTTGCATGAAAAAGTTTTTTCTATTCCTTTAATTTTAGTCTGTGTGTGTGTTTTGATCTGAAGTGAGTCTCTTGCAGGCAGCACACATACAGATCTTTATTTCTTTTCAAATCAGCCACCCTATGTATTTTGAGTGGAGCAGTTAATCTATTTAAAGTAATTTTTGATAGGTGTGTAGTTATTGCCATTTTGATATTCATATATTTTAGTTTTTTAAACTATTTCTTCTTAAAGTATTCCTTTGAACATTTCTTATACCATTTGTTAGTGATAAACTCCTTCAGATTTTTTTTTTGTCTGGGAAGCTCTTTATCTGACTTTCAATTCTAAAATAATAGCTTTTCTGGGTAGAGTAGTCTTGGTTGTAGGTCCTTGCTTTTCATCACTTTGAATATTTTATTCCAATCTCTTCTGGCTTGTAAAGCTTCCACTATTTTGATTGGGTGTTTTCTGCTACCTTGTTTTCCCAATCACTGATATCACTGATTCTGTCCTCTGCCTCATCTAATCTGCTATTGATTCTTTCTAATGGATTTCGGTTATTGTATTCTTTATTTCTAACTGTTCTCTTGTGTTGCTATTTCCTTTTTTATGTTTTCTATCTTTGTTAAATTTTTCACTGTTTTGAAATCTGCATCTTGGAGATTGTCTCTGTTTTGTTTGTTTGGTTGTTTTTCTGGAGTTTTGTCTTGTCCTTTCATTTGAGACATGTTGCTTTGTCTCCTCATTTTGGTTGCCTCCCTGTCTTTTTTTTTCCTGTGTATTAGATAGAGCTTTCTCTTGGTATGGTAGAGTAACTTTATAGATTAGCTGTCTTCTGGGGCCCAGTTGCACTGTCTTTCTGGTTACTTGAGCTGGGTATTCCAGATGTGTCCCTTGTGCAGTGGTGTGTGCCCACCTGTTGCAAATGTGCCTTGACTGCTGTTGGCAAGTCATTGAAAGCAATTGGTCCTTGGGCTGATTGCCTGTGACTATCGTGGAGGAGCTGTTGTGCAGCAGCTGACCCCATGGAGAAGGATTTGCTTTAGTGGAGCTCGGATTCCTGGCAAGTTAGTCCTTTAGGTTTGCCATTTGTGGATGAGTTTGAGTGGTGTTCTGGTGCAGTCCAGAATTAGGCATCACATGGGTTTGTTGTGTGGCCTCTTGAGAGTGGCTATGGTGCAGGCCAAGTTCAGCTACTGTCTTTGCCCTGCCAGGGACCATCTCATTTAAGATAAAAATTGATCTGCAGATGGTGGCTGCTTGTGCTGGGCTTGGAGGTACCTGGAAAACCGAGGATGGCTGCCAGTAGTTCAAGTCTTGGTGCCACTTAGCAATAGTTATGGGGCATGCTGAAGATAGATGTTGCTTCTTTGGGGTTTGTGAACATTTGAAATACTGTAGGAAAATCCACAACATGAAGCAAGATATGCCTTCTGTATAGAAAAACCACTTGAAATGGCCAGGTGGGCCTGCAAGTTGAGTGGTGTAGGGTATCAGGGAATTACCAGGGTGGGATGAACAGTATAAGCCAGGTTGATGGAGATTCATATGTGTTGCCACTGTGCCTGCTGGAGGAAGGCTCAGCAGAGGAACAATGACTTCTGCCAGCATATCTCTCTGGGAAAAATTTGCTCCTCTAGTCCTTACTGTGAAGGTAGACAATTAAGTTCTTCCTTGTACACCCCTCATGTCTTTCAAGCTGCTGCTCCAGCACTGGAGCTCAGAGAGAGTAATTCATACACAGGTCCTTTAAGAGGAATGCCCAAAATTCTAGGAGCTTTCTTTTTCACTCAGCTCTGGTTTTATAATTCCCACTGGATTTCACAGCCAGAAGTCACAAGGACTTTTCCTCACACCACTGGAACTGTGGGCTGGGGATCCTGGTGTGGGGTTGGGGGAGACCTCCACAGCTGAGGTATGACTCCCAGTTTTTAACCAACACACATGGGTGTGGAATCAGCCTTTTCTGCATTTTCTCCCCTCCAACCAGTCTCCACATGGCTCCTTATATTCATAGTTATAGGAGTTCTGTTCAGCTAGACTTCAGGTGGTTCTCAATGATGGTTGTTTTGTAATTTAGTTGTAATTTTAATGTGGTCATGAGAAAAGGAAAGCACACAACATTTACCTATGCTGCCTTTTAACTGGATAATTATTCTGAAACTTTTGAGCTAAAAATTTTAAAAATATCATAATGTTATTTTATCACCAAATATTTCATACATATTTCAGTATGTATGTCTAAAACAAATATATTTTTATAATAACAAAATTAACTCCATATTCAAATATATGCAATAGTCACAAAAAAAAAGCCTTGATTTGTTGATTTGTTCAAGTGGTGTGGGTTTCTGCTGGTTTTCTGGTTCCTCAAGGCAACAGGACACAGTTCACTGGCCTTTCTTTCCCAGCCCTCCTCTCTCTCCTGGGCTAGGCAGGGAGAAGAGGGCAGAAACACCTACATAGACAATATTAGTGGTGTCAAGTTTATTCTGTCCACTCACTTTCTCCTCACTAGTCCCTATCCTATGGAAGTTTTATTAAATCTAAGTGACAGGAAAATGTTCTTATTTGTTTGTGTTAATGTCAATTTTATGTCAACTGATAGCTTACAACATCAAAGCGTGGCAGTAGACTTTGACACCTTAAAGTACTCTTAGTCTCCAAACAGATTCACTTTGTGTTCAGTTCTATAAGTTTCTGTTGAAATAAAAGGTCAATATTAAATCAATTTATATTTCATCTTGCATTTCTGCTATATCCTATATGAAACTAGTAAATTCAGAATCTCATAGCTACTTCAGCCAAAGAAGTAAATAGTCCAAGACCCCTCCTAGTCTATCTTTAATCTCTTTCATTCTTGTATTTTAAATGATCTAGACAAAAAAAAAGAACCAGTGAAAACTGGACACTGACTTTGAAATTTTGGAGAAGGAGATGATTTCTTCTGGATTAACAACATACATAAAGGATAAAATAAAATAGTAAATGTTTTGTTTTTGAAATATTAATAATACCTAACCATCAAATACTGGTGATAAACAGAGCTGATTACAAATGGATAAACTTTTCTGTTAGATAAGATTGGTTATATGGCCATTTGTTAATTTATCTGCAATGTATACCACATTAGTTGATTTGTGGTTACTTTGAAGAAACGTCAATTAATAAATAGGAATGTGAACTGCAATTGAGAAGTCTTTTGCATTGGCCGGGTTACTCAGCTGGTTAGAGTGTCATCCCAATGTGCCAAAGTAGCAGGTTCAATCTCTGGTCTGGGCACATACAAGAATCAACCAATGAATGCATACATGAGTGGAACAAGTCTGTGTCTCTTCCTTTCTCTCTCTCTCTCTCTCTCTCTTCTTTCCTCTCTCTAAAATCAACAGATAAAAGAAAACTTAAAAAAATTATTCAGTTTCTTTAAGTGTGAAGTTAGAGTGTGTATTTAAGTTTTTTCTTGTTTTTTTTTTTTTTTTTTTGAGGTAGGCCTATAAGGCTATGAATTTTTCTCTTAAGATTGCTTTCCCAGTATCCCATATATTTTGGATTATTGTGTTTTGATTTTCATTTCAAGTTATCTTTTGGCTTCTTTCTTGATCTCTTTGTTGACACATTCAATGTTTAATAACATGTCATTTAGCTTCCATGTCTTTGTGTGTTTTTCAGTGTTCTTTGATTGATTCCTAGTTTCATTGCATTGTGATTAGAGAAGATTCTTATTATAATTTCAGTCTCCTTAAATTTTCTGTTTTGTGTCCTAGCATGTGGTCTGTCCTAGAAAATGTTCCATGTGCACTTGAAAAGAATGTATATTCTGCTGTTTTGGGATGGAATGCTCTGAAGTTATCAATTAAATACATTTGATCTAGTGTGTCATTTAAGGCCACTGTAGGAACTTAAAAAGGAAAAGCAAACAAAGCCCAAGTGAGTAGAATGAAGGAAATAATTAGGATCAGAGCAGGAATAAATGAAATCCAGTCTAAGAAATGATACAAAAGATCAATGCATCCAAGAGCTGGTTCTTTGAAAAGATAAATACGATTGACAAACCTTTAACCAGACCCATCAAGAGAAAAAGAGGAAGGACCCAAATAAATAAAATCAGAAATTAAAAAGGAGGAAAAACAACTGAAACCAAGGAAATACAAAGGATTGCAAGAAAATATTATGACTAATTATATGCCAATAAACTGTACCACCTGAACAAAATGGATAAATTCCTAGCAACATAAAATCTTCCAAGAATAAATCAGGAAGAATCACAGAATATGAATAGATAGATTACACCTAATAAAATTAAGGCAGTAACCAAAAAACTCCCAACAAAGAAAAGCCCTGGACCAGATGACTTCACAGGTGAATTTTACCAAACATTCCAAGAAGAACAAACACCTCAAACTATTTCATAATTTTCAAGAGGAGGGAAGGCTACCAAACTCTTTTTTATGAGGACAGCATCATCCTAATTACAAAAACTGATAAAGAAACTACAAAGAAAGAAAATTATAGGCCAATATCACTGATGAATACAGATGCTAAAATCCCCAACCAAATATAGCAATGCATGAAAAAGATTATACACCATGATCAAGTGGGATATATTCTGGGAATGCAAGGTCAGAACAACATTTGCACATCAATAAATATGATTTACAACATAAACAAAATGAAGAATAAAAGCCACATGATTATATCCATAAATATGAAGAATCTTTTGATAAAAGTCAGCACCCATTTATGATAAAACTCTCAGCAAAGTGGGGATAGAGGAAACTTACCTAAATATAATAATAAAGGCTATATATGACAAACCCAATGCCAGCATCATACTCAATGGCCCAAAACTACAAGTGTTCCCCTTAAGATCTAGAACAAGACAGGGATGTACACTTTTACCTCTCTTATTCAACACAATATTGGAATTTCTAGCCAGCAATCAGACAAGGAGTAGAAATAAAAGGCATCCAAATTGGAAAGGAAGAAATAAAACTGTCTTTTTAAAATTTTATTTTAACTGTTGTTCAAGTACAGTTTTCTGTCTTTAAAACTGTCTTTATTTACAGATGATATGATACCATACATAAAGAGCCCCAAAGATTCCACCGAGAAATTACTAGAAGTAAAAAATGAACTCAGCAAAGTAGCAGGATACAAAATTAATATTTAGAAATCAGCTGCATTTTTATATACTAATAATGAACTAACAGAATGGGGAAATTAAGAAATAATCTCATTCACAGTTTATTCAAACAGAATAAAATACCTAGGAATAAACCAAAAACCAAGGATGTAAAAGAACTGTACTCAGAAAATTATGATACTGAACAAAGAAATTGAAGAAGATACAAATAAATGGAGGCAAATATCCTGTTCATGGATATGATGAATTAACATCATTAAAATGTCTGTACTACCCAAAGCAATCTATAGATTCAATGAAATTCCTATCAAGAATCCAATGATATATTTCAAATATTTATACTGGAACAAATATTTCAAAAATTTATATGGAACTACAAAAGGCTCTGCATAGCAACAACAATCCTGAGAAAGAAGAACAAAGCTGGAGGAACCATGCTACCTAATATCAGATTATACTGCAAGGCCATGGTAATCAAAATAGCATTGTACTTGCACAAAAACAGACACAAAGATTAATGGAATAGAGTAGAGAGACAAGAAATAAGCTCGCACCTTTATAGTCAATTAAAATTTGACAGAAGAAGCAAGAACGTAAAATGGGCTAAAGAGAGTTTATTCAATAAATGGTGTTGGGAAAATTGGACAGATACATACAGAAAAATAAACTAGACCACTTTCTTACACCACACACAAGAATAAATTCAAAATGGATCAAAGATTTAAATGTTAGACCCCAAACCAGAAAAATCCTAGAAGAAAATATAGGCAGTAAAATCTTGGGCATAGTTTGTAGAAGTTTTTATATCTTCCTAGGCAAGGGAAATGAAAGAAAAAATAAACAAATGGGACTTCATCAATATAAAAAGATTTTGCATAGCAAAGAAAATCATAAATAAAAAGATAACCCACAGAATGGGAGAATATATTTGCTGATACATCTGATAATGGGTTAATATCCAAAATTTATAATGTACTTACAGACTCAACACCAAAACACCAAACAACCCAATTAAAAATTGACAAAGGAGTAGAATAGACAGTTCTCCAAAGAAGACATACAGATGTCCAATAGACATAAAAAACATGCTCAACATCACTAATCATCAGAGAAATGCAAATAAAAACCACAGTGAGATACCATCTCATACCTGTTAGAATGGCTATCATCAATAAATCAAAAAACAACCAGTGCTGGCCAGGATGTGGAGAAAGAGGGATGCTTTTGCACTATTGGTGGGAACGCAGACTGGTGTAGCCACTGTAGAAGGCAGTAAGGAGACACCTCAAAAAATTAAGAAATGGATCTACTTTTTGACCCAATGATCCCACTTTTGGGGATAACCCAAAGTACTGCAAAACACTAATTCAAAAGAACATAAGCACCCTTATGTTCATTGCAGCATTATGTACAATTGCCAAGATATAGAAGCAGCCCAAGTGTCCCTCAGTAGATGAGTGGGTAAAACAACTATGGGACATTTACACAATGGAATACTACTCAGCCATAAAAAGAGGAAAATATTACCCTTTGCAATAGTATGTATACCTGGAGAATATTATGCTAAGTGAAATAAGCCAATTGCAGAAAGACAAATACCATATCATTTCACTCGTATGTGTAATTGAATGCACAGACTGAACTGACAAGCAAAACAGAGACAGACTCATAGATGGAGAACAGATAAGAGTTAGTGGGTGGATGGTTAGGGGTTGGAAGAATTGAACAAAAAGGAAAAAGGACTCATGACATGGAAAACAGGATGGTTATTGCTGCAGGGAGGGGTATATAAGGGTACTAAATGATAATGGAAAAATATAATAAGGATTATATATTTAGACTTCTTGCCAAGATGGATGCATAGGTAGATACACTTTGCTTCCTCACACAGCAAAATAAGGACAAAAATTTAAAAACCAAAAATGACTAGAACCACCAGAAAATCAAACTGTATTGAAGTTCAACAACCAAGGAGTTAAAGAAGAAACATTCATCCTGACTAGCAGGATGGGTGGAGGTGGGAAGCTGGGGAAGAAAGAATGCAAGGGAAGGAGGTAGACCGGGGGAGTGAGGCAGCTGGTGGACCCAGTAGTCCCATATTTGTATGTGGATAAGCCAGGTGGAACAACTGGAGAGCAAGACAGATGGTTCAATCCAGATGTCCAGCACAGAAAAAGAAAGCCCCAAAACCTTTGGTTATAATAACCTGTGGGCATTGCAGTGGCAGAAGAAACTCCCAGCCTCACAGGAAAGTTAATTGGAGAGACCCACAGGGTCTTAGAATGTACAAAAGCCCACAAACCTGGAAATCAGCACTGCAATAGATCAATTTGTGAGCAGCAGGGGTAATGGTTGAAAGCGGGCAAGAGACAAACAAGTGGCATTGTTCTCCCTCTGATCCCCCCCTCCACAGACTGTGCCACAACACAGTGAAGTGGGTTGCCTTACTCTAGTAAATACCTAAGGCCCTACTCCTCACAACATAACAGTTGTGCCAAGACAAAGAAATAATATGGCCCAAATTAAAGAACAGATCAAAACTGTAGAAAAAGAACTAAACTATGAGGAAGTAGTCAACCTATTAGATGCAAAGTTCAAAACACTAATCAGGATGCTCACAAAAATGATTGAGTACAGATGCAAAATAGGAGAAGAAGTGAAGGTTATGCAAAGTGACATAAAGAAAATTATACAGGGAACCAACAGCGAATGGAAGGAAAGTGGGATACAAATCAACAATTTGGAACAAAAGGAAGAAATAAACGTTTGATTGGAACACAATAAAGAAACAACAATTCAAAAAAATGAGAAGAAGTTTAGGAACCTCTGGGACAACTTTTACTGTTCCAACATCCAACTCATAGGGGTGCTAGAAGGAGAAGAGGAAGAGCAAGAAATTGAAAACTTATCTGAAAAAATAATGAAGGAAAACTTCCCTAATCTGGCAAGGAAAATAGACTTCCAGGAAGCCCAGGATACTCAGAGAGTCCCAAAGAAGTAGGACCCAAGGAAGCACACACCAAGGCACATCATAATTACATTACCCAAGATTAAAGAGAAGGAGAGAATCTTAAAAGAAGCAAGAGAAAAGGAGAGGGTTACCTACAAAGGGGGTCCCATAAGACTATCGGCTAATTTCTCAAAAGAAACCTTGCAGGCAGGAAGTGGCTGGAAAAAAGACTCAAAGTCATGAAAAGCCAGAACCTACATCCAAGATTGCTCTATCCAGCAAAGCTATCATTTAGAATGGAAGGGCAGATAAAGTGTTTCCCAGATAAGGTCAAGTTAAAGGAGTTCATCATCACTAAGCCCTTATTATATGAAATGTTAAAGGGACTTAACTAAGAAAAAGAACATCAAAACTATGAACAGTAAAATGACAACAAACTTACAGCTATCAACAACTGAACCTAAAAAACACAAAGGAAAACTAACTAAGCAAAAAGTTAGAACAGGAACAGAATCAAAGAAATGGACATCACATGGAGGGTTATCAGGGAGTAGGTGGAGGGGGGAGAATAGAGGAAAAGGTACAGGGAATGAGAAGCATAACTGGTAGGTATAAAATACACACGGGGAGGTTAAAAATAGTATAGGAAATGGAGAAGACATAGAACTTATATATATGACCTATGGATATGAAGTAAGCTGGGAAATGCTGGAGGGAGAGGGGTGCTGGGTAGACGGAGATAAAGGAGAGAAAAATGGGCAACTGTAATAGGAAAATCAATAAAATATACTTAAAATTATATATACTTTTAAAAAGAAATCTTTACTGTTTCTTTTCAAGCTAGAGAAGAGTTCTGAAGGCTGACGAGACAAGATCTATTACAATGCCATCTATTGGAGTTAGGTAATTAACTCAGAACAAAACACACAACAAAGTATAATTATTACAGACAGATGTACATGGAAAAGCAGGTAGCAGTGAGGAAAACTGAGTGTCATAATTATAATGATTAACATGAGCCCAGGTCTTTATAGATCCAAAGGAAGAGAGTTCTCTACAAATGGTATGATGCACATCTGACTAGTATTAGTTCTTCAGAGGCACCGGAAACCAAGTAACCTTTTCTGTAGCCAGTGAGTTGAATTTTTCCAAAGTGCTCATAAATGAAAGTTTTAAAGAAACAATTGTTTTTCTATGAAAGCTTTGGCTAAGATCTTACATTTAAAGGCCAAATTTTCATATTCCCTGAGGATAAATTCAAACTGAGTTTTTGTAGTATGTTTTACAAATTGCTGTTCTGCTTTAAACTCTCTCCTGAGAAGAATGCGTACCAGAAGTGTAGACCAGACCCATTTTATTTAACTCAGCATGTTAAGTATAATGAAGAATTTTTCTCTCCACTGTTCATTTACATACGTCACTCAATTTGAATCACTTCTGATCTTTTAAGTTTCTTAAAGAACTGTTTTAAAATCAATGGGACACTTGTTAAAAATGCAAATTCCGGTGGATCTTTTACAGATTTACTGAAGCAGACTCTCTGGGGACAAGGCAAAGCAATCTGTATTTTTTTTACAAACAGTGATTCTTTTACTCATAAACATTTGGAAAACACTGGCCTGTAGACTTTAGAACTGTGGAAGCATCCTGAGCTATTTGAACCATAGATTTCTACAGGGAAGACTGAATGGAGTAATATGGGGCTCTTGCTTTTATTTTCAGTGGCTTTCTCAAATGGAAGTCAGGTACTAGCTCACTATTTGCTGCTCGTTATCTCATTAAATAGGTCATTCACCAAATTTTAGTTAGCAACTGCACCATGTTTCTAGCTGACGGAGATAAAATATCCAACACAACACACAAAAAAATCCCTGCCCTCCTGAAGCCTTTATTTCTGGTGGGAAAGATAGACAAGAAGCACAGTGAGTAAGTAAGTACATAGAGTATGTTAGATAATATTGAGGAGAAAAAATTATTTTTACTCTTGGGCTGGCCTAGTAATCAAATTGACATCAGACAGATTAACCCAAGAAACCTAAATCTAATTTTTATGCATGGGAAATCCATAAAATATAAGGCCTGAAAGCAGTCAGGCAATTGGAGGCTTATATAACATCCTGAACCAAAGAATAGGGTAGTGGCCTGGGGTTACAATGTGGAGGACAGCCTTTCACACGAATGGAGGGGAAATGTTTGGAAAACAAAGCTTGCCCTATTCTGCACATAAGTTTCTTAGGTAAAAAATATCTCTGGGAATAGCTGTCTTCCTGATACAGCCCCTACCTTTCTAGTGTAAATATAGGAAGGGTTTTTAAATAAGGGAAAGAGCTTTTCTTTTTTCTTTTCCTTTTTTGTCATTGTTTAAGTACAGTTGTCTCCATTTTCCCACCACCATTTTTCCCCTCCCCACCCTCAATCCTACCCCCTCTTTGACTTCATCCATTGGTCCTTTATATGTGTTCATTAACGACCCTTCCCCTTCTCTCTTACATTATCCCCTCACCCCCTCCCCTCTGGTTATTGTCCATTTATTCTTTATCTCTATGCCTCCGCTTATATTTTGCTTGCTTCTTTGTTTTGTTTGTTAGGTTTCAGTAATAGGTAAGATCATATGGTATTTGTCTTTCATCCCCTGGCTTATTTCACTTAGCATGATGCTCTCCAGTTCCATCCATGCTGTTGCAAAGGGTAGGAAGGAGCTCCTTCTTTCTTCCTGCTGTGTAGTATTCCACTAGGCAGCATAAAAGAGCTTTTCTTGAATAAGCTGTGTTTTCATTGTCTTTAGCTTAAATGCAGTGTAATGCTTATGCCAAAGAGACATATTTTGGGGTGACAAAATCTTCTCTCTTTCAGTAGCAATGTGTGATTAGGAGAAAATATAAGTAAAAAGGAAGAAATAGATTGTAGAGAGGAGGAGAGTGTTAAAATTTTAAATAAGATGACTAAAAAGGGGAACATTTAGAAGGTAATTTTCAAATAGAGATCTGATAGAAATGAGAGAACTAGCCATATAGACATCTGGAGGATGCCCTCAATGAGAAAACAGCAAATGTAAAGATGTAGAAGCAAAAAGAGCCTGGCAATTTCAAGCGGAGGAGACCAACATGGATGGAGGGAGGTGAATGGGAAAAGCAGAAGGGTCAGGGGTGGATGGCAAGGATGGAAAATGGGGGGCCTTGTAGGATTAACAATTTACTTTTTACCCAGAGTTTAATTCAAAAGTGAATAAAGGATTTTGAGCAGATTGCATTGAGACTATTATGAAAAGGGTAAGAAAAGAAAAAAGGAGACAATTTAAAAAGCTTTTGCTAAGATTTAGGTAAGAGATGTCATTGGAGTCTTGGGGTGTTGGAGGAAGTGGTAAGAGAAAGCAGGAGAAAAATAGTTATCCTCTGGATATTTGGGGAATAAAAGAAGAAGGGGTACCAAGGGTGACTTTATGATTTGTGGCCTAAGCAGCTGGAAGAACAATTTTGCCAGTAATTAAGAAACAAATTACTGGAGGAACAAGTTGGGGTGAGATGTCAAAGTTCCATTCTACATGTATTAAGTATCAGATGTCTCTTAAACATCAAGTGGGATGTCAATTATGCTTTTGGATGCATAAGGTTTAAGGTTTAGGTTAAACATAAATTTGGATTATCAACACATCACTATAATTTAAAATTATAAAGTTAGATGAGATAATTCAGAAAATGAGTGGAAGTAAAAAAATAATAATAATAAGGACTGTGCCCTAGAGCTTTCCCACATTTAGAGATTGAGGACATGAGAAAATATCAGGGACTGAAACTGAGAGAGAGTACCATAGACTATATGTTCTCCCTAACTTCATGCGTTGAAACCTATTCCTTCAATGCAATGATGTTTGAATGCAGGGCCTTTGGAAGAGATTAGGTCACGAGAGGAGGAATGAGGGCAGAATCTTTGTAAAACAGACCCCAGGGAGCTTCCTTGTCCCATCCACCACATGAGGGCATAGTGAAAGGATACTGTCTATGAAT
This sequence comes from Anoura caudifer, assembly GCA_004027475.1. Lineage (NCBI taxonomy): Eukaryota > Metazoa > Chordata > Mammalia > Chiroptera > Phyllostomidae > Anoura > Anoura caudifer. Next base: position 12,985 of record PVKU01004924.1, read on the forward strand.
CAGGAAGTGGGTTCTCACCAGACACCAAGTTTACTGGTGCCTGGATCTTGGGCTTCCAACCTCCCCAACTGTGAGAAATAAATTTGTTATTTGGCAGCCCTTAGCAACCACAACAAACTGAGACAGCAATTGGAACTGGGAGTGTTGTGCTGCTGTAGCAAATACCTAAAATTGTGAAAGCTGCTTTGGAATTTTTTTTGGAAGAGCCTTGAGATGCATACTAGCAAAGCCTACACTGAGGTACAACTATTAAGGGTAATTCTGGTGAAGGCTTAGAAAGAAAAGAGAAGAGCTATAGAGAAAGTCTCAGTGTTCTCAGAGACCATCTAAGACATCCCAAACAGTCTGTTGGAGGACACACAGACAGTAAAGACCATCCTGATGAAAGCTCAGACAGAAATGAGGACTGTGTTAGTAGGCAATAGAGAAAATGATGGGGGACTCAAAAGCTGGAAAATTTTAGTTTAAGGTAATAATAGTTTGTAAGCCTAGTAGTTAATACATGTTAAAAGCTATTGTTTCAGGAACTGCAGGTACGTCCCCTCTGACTCCAGGAGACCACAGGCAATTGACCTTTGTGCTCCAGAAGAGACCATAAGCATTCAAGGTGCTATCCAAGTCATTGTGTTCCAGGAAGAGATGGTCTGCTGACCAAGACAGAGGACACAGATAAAGAAGATCTCTGGTCAGCAGATGAAAGGATGTTAGGGAAATTGTCAAACTGCAGATTTTATCTGATTAACCTCTTTCCTGAGTCCCAAATCCCTTACCTGCACTTTTTTCCCCTTGAATTTCAAATCCCTTACCTACACTTCTGCTCCCTTATAAAAAAGGCTGGCTTGAAAGGAAATGGAAGACGGTCTGTTAGGGTACAAACCTGCCATCTTCTCATATTGCCAGCCATCAGAATAAAGCACCCATAAAGATTCAATCTCTGTCTCTGCTTATTGGATCTGGTAGGTGACAGGCAGCCTAAACACCAGCTTTTCTGATTTCAGAAACACCAAAGAACTTGGCTGAATTGTTTTCCTGTCCTAGTGTTTTGTGGGAAGTAGAACTTGTAAAACATGAAATTGGATATTTATCTGAAGCTATTTCTGAGCAAAGCACTGAAGATGCATTTTGAGTCCTCCTGCCTGCTTATATAGTAAAATGCAAGATGAGAAAAATGAAGGAAAGATGCAATTATTAATCAAAAAGAAATCAGAACTTATTTATGAAATTCGCAGCCTCTTGATAGTGTGTGTGTGTGTGTGTGTGTGTGTGTGTGAGAGAGAGAGAGAGAGAGAGAGAGAGAGAATACTAAGGGAGTGTGTGACCAAGGATAAGGAGATTAGTCAGCCCTATTAACAGCAGCCAGGGCCCCAGTACAAGAAAATGGAAGACAACAAAGGAGGGGCTACTGGTTCCTTAGGGACCTCGGCGTATCCCACTTTGCCTGTCTGCCTCACAGCTAGGGTTTCGATCTCCACACTATGTGCTGCATCTCTTGGCCTCCACAGGTGTGGCTCAATGGCCAAGTGGGAGTGAGCTGTACCTAGTCTAGCCACGGGGGTATAAAGCTTCCTCCACCTAGATTTCAAAGGATGGGGCCTTTTGGCACAGCTGTGTGCTCAGGATCTCAGCCCCAGAAGGCTGCAAGGCCCAGGCTGAGAACTACCATAAAAACAAAACCCAGGAACACAGGGGCTACAAGGTCAGACTGCTGAAAGCCTTGGGGGCCCATCCCTTGCCCAGCAAATGTGTGGGGGGCAAAATCACTCCTCAGTGGGCCTAAAGCCAGATCATTAAGCCAAAAGAGGATTATTCTCAAGCTGTAGTATTTAATGGAATTTACTCTATCAGATTTTGGAATTGGTAGGGACCCATCACACATGTTTCTTCTTTCCTATTTCTTGCTTTTAGACAGGGACTATCTATCCTCTGCCTTTCCCACTAGTGTGGTTGGAAAACGTATAACATAGTTTCACAGGATCACAACTGAAAAGCAATTTGCCTCAGGATAAATCTCACCTTGAGTTTCACTCATATTTGATGTGAGGAGTAAGAAATGAGGAAGTGTGTCAGGCAAGTGGGGTGCCCTGGAAGACTAGTAGAACAAGTATTTGGGGAACAGAGTGATCAATTATTTCCAGTGGTGCAATGGGTCAGGATTTAGGTGTGCAGAGCACAGCATTCAGTGGAGTAGGAGGGGCCAAAAGTTAGAGTAGATGTCAGAGAGAATGGGAGGAAGGAAATCAGAGACAGGGATTGGTCACTTTGGCTTTAAAGAACAGAGATGTGATAAATTTCAAATACTGGAGTAGAAACGGGGATAAAAAATTTGTTTTGTTTTATTATTTTAAGGGACAAATAAGTATACAGTCATGTGTCTTTTAATGGTGGGGATACAGTCTCAGAAATTTTAGGTAATTTGTTCATTATATAAACATCATAGGGTGCACTTACACAAACCTAAATGGTCCAGCCTACCACACAGCTTGGATACATAGTATAGCCGATTGCCCTTAGTCTATGGACCTGTACAACGTGATCCTGTGCTGAACACTATAGTAGGCAATTATGACAAAATGATAAGTACTTAGACATCTAAACATAGGAAAGGTACAGTAAAAATAAGATATAAAAAAAATGGTATGTCTGTATGAAGTACTTACCAGGAATAGAGCGAGCAGGATTGGAAGGTGCTCTGCGTGAGTCAGGGAGGGAGTGGTGAGTGAATAGGAAGGCCTGGGACATTACTGTACATTACTGTAGGCTTCATAAGCACTGTCCCACAAGCCCTCCCCCTGCTGCCTTCTCACAAGGTCAGAAATAGGACATCAAAACTGTCAACGCTGCTTCACAAGCAGGTGTGTGGGCTGGATTGATTGGAAATATCAAGGAGAAACTGACTGGACAAGGAGGCGATCCCCACAGTAGTGACTGCCAGGAGGGAGTGAAAAGTGGCCTGAGGATCAGTGGGAATAACAAATCAAGATGGAGAGACACAAGAACATAGGGGGTTGTCAAGGCAATGCAGTTTTGGCTACAGCATGTTGGAGCAGTGCTCAGATTAGGAAGTTTTGTGGTATTCATTATAAAAAAAGAAGATGAATGTTTAACATGGAAAGGGTATAGAAAATAAAGGGTATAACAAAATATTTTGACTTTGGAAATTTATTTTGGTTCCATTGCCCTTACTTGGCACAAAGGACTCTGTCATTGAATTAACAGAAAAAATAAAACTTATGCTTTACATTATTATGACCTGAAAATCTTTCTAAAGTATAGTGAGAGACTGGCTCCACACTACCACAAAAAGCTTTTGCTAAAGTGGTAGTGGCACTTCGTACTTGTTAAGTAGCTTTTGTGACCATGTAGTGCGATGAGGACAGGCTCCTCTGTGCCAAAGCAGGTCAGTGGCCGACTGGCTGGAATCTAATCTGTGCATTCAAAATTGAGGTGCTGTAAGAAGAAATCTATTATCAACACCCACAGATATTGATCCCATTAGAGAAAAAAAATTCCTCCTGGACCACACATCCTTTTGTTTCTTACAGGAAGTTCGGATCCATTATAATCTTATGACACTAATGTCATATGCGTGGTCAGGCCTTGACTGAAACATTGTTATGTGGTACATGACTGTGTGTTTAAACAAGGATGGGAATTGTCTACATTAGGGAGAGAAAGACATGACTGAAAAAAAGCAGAGAAAATTGCCAAAGCAATTCCTTTCAGAAGGCAAAGGTAGATATGATTTACTGTAAAATTGAAAAGGTTTGCCTTAGCTTATAACACAGAGTGTCCAAATGTGACAGGAACAAAGGCAGAGATTTATGGCACAAAGTCTGGTTGGTGAGTGAATGCTGTGGTGGTAGTTTGAGGGGTTTTCTTAATGAAGAAGAAAACATGTCAACTTGACTGGGCCATGGGGTTTCCAGAAATTAGTTAAATATTATTTCTGCATGTGTCTGTGAGGGTGTTTCTAAAATAGATTAACATTTAAATTGGTAGAATGAGTAAAGCAGATTATGCTCCCCAGTGTGGGTAGGCCTCGTCTAATCCACTGAAGGTCTAAATATAATAAAACAAAAGGCTGAACAAGAAACAATTCTCCCTCTGCCTGTCTTCAAGATGAGAAACTAGTCTTCACCTTCCTTCAGACTAGATCTAAGACTGGGACTAGGATGATAATATTATCAGCTCTTCTGGGTTTTCCACTTACTAACTACAGATCTTGGGACTTCTCAGCCTCCATAATTGTATAAGTTAATTTATTACAATAAATATACATACATATAACCTACTGGTTCTGTTTTTGTGGAGAAGTCAGAATACACAGGGTCAATTAATAAGAGTGAGAATTATTGAAGCCTTGAGCTAAGAAGCTCTAGAAGTTAGCTAGCAGAGAAAGTGGCAAAATGCACTAGAAATATGTTATATAATTTCCTGGTAGTATTGGAGGTCAGTGGCTATATATTTAAGGTAATGTTATGCTGCACAATTTGTGCATACTTTGACTTCTTTGATTTTTTTTTTCACTTTACTATGTTCAATAGCATGGGTTCAAGCATGTAGTGCATGGAGAGTTAGATTTAATCAGGGCTATGGTGTAGGTACACAAGTACTGAAGAAGAGGACAGGGAAAGGAAATTGAGAGTGTATTCAATGGAGTAATTATGATGATTGGCCATTTAATTAAACCTGGCAAGAGAGGACAAGATAGAAATGAGGACAATGAAAAGTTGGTGGTGTCCAACTTATCCAAAGATTGAAGGTCTTGGTAGAGAAAGGGAATGACAGAGTTGATGTTTGGCATATGAAACAGTGAGATGAATAGATGAGTGAATTAGGACACTCTTTGAGATTGATATTATGGAGCAATTACAGCTATCAGTGATGATGGGTTCAAAGCAATGACCACGTGATTGTGACTGTGTGACTAAGACAGGTTGGAGAACATTAGACAGAAAAAGGTCAAGGAATTGAGAGTAGAAGGCATTGAAAGGGCCATTCCATGAATTTCAATTCATTAAGAATTATGAGATTGTAACAATAGAATGAGTGACAATGGGCCCAAGATCTATAATTTTCAGAGTATAAAGTTGGAGTGGAATGTGGTTGACATAGTAGGTTAAACAGCAGAGTAAGATTGTAAAGGGCATAACTTAATGACATGGCTTTTAAAACCTGGGGTTGTAGAGGGTAGTAAAAGAAACATGTATCCAATCCTTGCACCCAGGGACACCAAGGGCATTGAAGGAAAATAGCCACCATTTTACAGGGCTGCAAGGGAATCAATGTCCTCAGTTGGGATAAACATTTTCCCTAGAATATGAAGGAAATGGGATGGTTTGGGGAAGCATTTCAGCTTAGAGGAGATTTTTCTGAAATTTGACCTTGAGTTCCAGAAAAGGATTTTAGTAACTGGGGAGGAGGGAGAGATGGAGTCCAAAAAGGAGATGAACAGAGTCATATATGGATTAGAATCTAGGGGATTAAGGTTGGCCTGGGAGCCTTGGTCTGTGTGGTGACAGCCATAGACACAGATGAGGGCTTAGTGAGATGAGTGATGATGGTCTCAGATGAGTTATGATGCAGAGGCTGTGAGACAGGAAAGGACTGGGTGCAAGTGCATCTCATCAGCAGTGCAAGGGACACAGGGCTCCTGCTCACCTCCTGCTGATGGAAGCACAGAATTTTGCCAAGGAGTGGTCCTTGTCAGAATTCTAAAGGAAAGTCATTTAGTCAGGTACAATAGTCTTCCTTTGTTAGTTGCTGAGTAGTGGCCTGTCAACGAGTATTATATTTAAAGAAGAAAAGCAAAATAAATAAGCAGAATACCCCCCTCCTTGCTACAGTTTTAGCATTATATCTTAAATCTATCCTGTGAAAATAGGCCACACAGGCCTACATTACATTGACATTCACAATTCAATTTTTTTCTAAAGATATTAATGTGATTTGTGGGCTGAATTAACATTTTTATAGTATCCCCATGGAAATTGGCAGGAGACAAGTAATGTATATATAAGAACTTGTGCCAGGGTAACTAAAGTGAGAGACTTACTATTTACGTTAGTGTGAGCAAATCTAGGTCATCTATATTTCAGCTCACACGTAGGCCTGTTTAATGCAGAGTATTATATTTGAAAAATCGTAACAGACATTCTTCACCTAAACGGGAATGTCTAATTATGCTTCGTGAGTAACTAATAGTGAACAAAGACGAATAAAATTACATTGCTACATACACTAAAGTATGTAGAAATGCAGGCAGCATTTAAAAGTACAGTGAAGTTCAGGACATTCTATTAGGTTATACACTGAGAAGCATCTTTAACAACCCTTTGTTTTGTAAAGGTATTTTTCAAGAATCAACATAAACAACACTCAAATAGTATACCAAAAGCACTGTTGAAAGACCTCCCATAAAGTTCTAAAAATGTGAAATATTGGAGGCAAAGGTTTTTAAGAACAAGTGTTTTCCTTGGCTTTAGATCAAGACAAACTGTTCACTGAAAGGGCAGCTCCTCCTGGGTGTCGAGAACAACTGTTAGTCTCATGCGAACTGAGTGTGCTTTGTTCGATTCATAAAAAGTGTTGTTTTTCTTGGAAAAAATGCCATACAACTTTTTTGAGTACCCCAACACATAGAAGGCACAAATTATGGTTTTGTTTTTAGATGGATAAAATTTCAGACAAAGGAAATCTGCATTATTGCCATACAGATATTGTTTGGAGAGAGTGCTGGGGGATTTGAAAATGAAAACCATTAGAGCTATATTATTAGCATTTTCAATTATTTTTTATTAAAAAGATAATATTTAAAACAGATATAAAGTTAAAATCTCATTTATTTCCAGTTGGAAAATTGGCTTTATTAGTAATGTTAACATACTACATTTCGGTTGTTTGGCAGCTAATGCTTTGAGTTAGAATTTTAATTAACAAGTTTTTAAAAAATCACAAATTGGAGGAAACCAATATGAAATCAAATATATTTTTATCTTATTATCTTCTTTGTGTTTGTTTTATTCAACACTTATTTATTGTATTTTATATCCCTGTGGTGTGTTATGCATTGGGGTAATGGCTGCAGTGCCTGTCACTGTGGTTTATGGTTCTTCGATTATAAGTAATACAAAGGCATCTTGAATGCATTTGGAAAAGAAAGAATTTGTGTGCTGAAGACATCCAAGGAAGGGGTAAACAACTAAGTAAGCACAGTGCAGGGCTGCAGTTGAGACTAAGAAATGGGGACCCATGAACAATCCTTTTTCTTCTTTCTTCTCTTCAGACACTGACTTTATTCCCTGTCACTGCAAACTGACTTTTATTTCAAATTGCAGAAAATAGCCCACTTGATGTAGACTATGAATCTAAAGCTCTAAAATCTGGGGATAGATTAATTGGTTCAACCTGTGTCTGGTTCCCATTCCTAAGTGAATAAACTGTGGCCAGAGTGGTGGGATCATGCGAGAATTTTAAAACTCCTATAGTCGTAGCGTTCTGGTGAGTTGGGAGGGTCTGCGGTTGCTTAGGGAACTATCACGGAGGCCAGTGCCGTAAATGCGCTGCAGTTGCAAACAGCTTTCTGATAATGTTTCAAATCTTCTGTGAGTGTGTTTACTATGTCACTCCAAATACATGTAAAAATGATTAATTAGGATAGTATTTTTCCTCAATATGTACATTTTCTTTTATTTGGTTTATTCTAAACACACATCTTTCTTATGATACAAACACATGTCTATACAGAAATATGTACGTTAAGATATATATGTATATACCTGATATAAAGATAGAAATACTATATTAAGGTTTATTTGCATAAGATGGATTTAAGATATTCATAATACTAAAGTATAGCACTGAAGTTGTTTTCTAACTTATTTGTTTTGCTTTACATATTTTTAAATGTAATACTATTTTGCAGGCTGTCATTCATCAGCTGACAAATTGACATATACACATATTTATGTATGTATATATATATGTCCACCTTTTCATTCTATCATCTATCTACCTAATCAATTTCTATATAACTGGATAGCTGGATTGGGGATTTAGTACTGAATTTTGAAGGAATAAGGTCTCCACAGTTTGGAGACGTACAACACACCGCAGAGCATCCTGTACTGAGTGCGTGGATGAGAGCACTGCCGGCCACCCACACATCACTGGCTCTTTGCCCTCGCTCTGCCCAGAGGTAGCTAGGAATTTGGGATAAGTTCACTCTCTTTTTTCCTTGCCATAATTCTTCTCTAAAACTGTTTGTTACCAGAATACAGTGACTCATATTTGACTTTATACTTTAATCTTTATATTGATGACATACAATTCAGGGAGAAAATGAATTTGGATGGAAACCAAATTAGGTAAAAATTATAATACTTTTCAAGTCTCTGGATGATTATACTTTATTATTCATGTTCCAAAGTATTCCACTGTCTCAAAAAATAGTTGCACAGAAATTTAACTTTAAGCAACCTTAGTTATAACTTCAGATATTGAATTCAGGTTCAAGCTAAAGGTTTTTTCTCAGAAGCCTCTGCCATATGTGCTCTGAGATTTTATATGAGGGTAATGAACAAGAGCTGTAAATTAAACCAGATGCTCCCAGAGCTTCTATCCTCTTTCAAGTGGCTATTTTCTAGTCCTTTTATCACTGAATAATAACATGGAAGTCAGAACTGAGTTGCTGAAAGTAGAATCTGAAGCAACACAAATTAAAAACATATCACATCAAACTTTTTGCTTTAAACAAACAAAAAATAAATGCTTAAGATGCAAGGACACTCTGATATTAATTCTCACATATTGCATTATGTTTTGTAAGTATTCTGTTTTTAAGGTCTCAGCTGTTTCAAAGAATTACTTCATTCTGAAAATAGTTATTATAGTTAAACCAATAATAATTTTGTAGTATTTTATATACATTATTTATACAAACTGGTGGATGACAAAGACAATGTGAACTTTGTATTAAGAGCCCATTTCTTTTCACTTTTTAAAATTGTTGTTCAAGTACAGTTGCCTCCATTTTTCCCCCACCCATTTTTATTTGAAATTTAAATACAGACTTACTGTACATCATGAGTTCCCTGCCTTTCTGTGATTCAGAATCCCATCCCTCCCTCAAAGCGTGCTATATAGTTTGGTGGGAATATTTTGGGGCTCTGAGTTTTCCTCAGTTCACAACTTCCCCTAGGGTTTACATTGATCCTTACATTTTCACGATATGACTTTGTGGCCTATCAACTCTGAGAGGCCCTCCCATGGTTTCCACCTCCTGATGTTGATTCCCTTTTACAGTTCTCCTCCTTTGTGTGTGGCTTACGGGAAAGCACATCCTTTCCCATTTGAGCCTCAGATGAGATTGGAGACCCAGCTAAAACTTTGAACACAACCTAAGAGACCCTGTCAGAATATCCAGCTGAGTTATGCCCATGTTCCTAAACTACAGAATTCTTGAAATAATAAATACGTTTTGGTTTAAACTTCCCATTTGTGGTAATCTGTAGCACACCAATAGATAACTAATGTGGACCTGTTCTTTAATATATGAGAAAAGTAAAAATTAAATTTGTGCAGAGCTTGTGCCAAGTTATCAGTATGTCGTACAGTTATAGTGCAAATTGTCCTCTGTCCCCTCTTTATCCTCAGGGCATTGCCTGAATGTCTTCACACTTGCACAGGAGGCAGGTCAGAGCAGGGAGGGTATTTCACACTTTGGTGGTAAAAATGAGTCTTATAAATATTGAGGTGACAATAGAGGGACTGCAGAGTCACAGTCTGAAGTGAATACATTGGAACTTCATAAGCTGGCCAGACTAAACTCACAGGACACGTTTATATCTGTGAGTTTAATGCTGTGGAACCTACCTGAGATACATTAAAAGAGAAGAGAGAGAGCTTTGACAAAATATTTAAAGATGGTGAGTAGAGGACACTACAACAATGTCAGGTTTATGTCCCACTGAGCTCAGCCTGCTCAGCGAACCAATTATTCTCACTTTATTGCAAGGATCACAGACTGTGAGCTAGAGACTGAAGCTCCTGGCTTTGCTACTTACAAGAATCATAAACTTAACAAATATTGTGGTCCTTCTATATAGCAGGCATCAAACAGAATACTGCATACCTGTTACACTACACATTTCTCACAATAGCTCTATGGAATATCACTGTTGGCTCCATTTTACAAATGAGAATAAGCTTCAATTAGTTGTCCAAGTCCATCAAGCTAGGATTCATAGTCAGATTTATTGGATTTCAAAGTCCTTGTTATTTCATTCTACCACTTTAAGGTGCATTTCTCAAAATGTAATGGTTGTGAGGTTAGGACAAAATACATGAAAAATGGTTTTGCACATAGTATGTGCTCAGAAATTGGTAGGTTGGTTATCATTGACATCTTAATCCCACTCATATCATAATTAGTATCTAGTAAAATCAGGTTGCAATGAATATCAAAATCATTCTTCACAGTGAAAAAAAAGAATAACATGCTACCTTATAAAGGTTTAAAGGTTAAATCTGAGTATCTCTAAATATATCTTGGACATTTTTTAAATATTTTATTTGTTTATTTTTGGAGAGCAAGGAAGAGAGGGAGAAAAAGAAGGAGGGGTAACATCAATGTGTGGTTGCCTCCTGCGTGCCCCTTACTGGGGACCTAGCCTGCAACCCAAGCATGTGCCCTGACTGGGAATCGAATGGTTAACCCATTGGTTTGCAATCCCACACTCAATCCACTGAGCTACAACAGCCAGGAAATCTTGGACATTTTTGTTCATTATTTATTTTTCCAAAAGACTTCAGACACCCTCTATCCTAACATTTAAAAAAAAAATGTTTGTAGTACTGACAAACTAAGCTTTCCTCTAAGTCTGTTGAATAACAATTGAAAGGAGAAAAAAGTGAGATCTAAAACATGAAGCTCTGGCAAATGGCTCAAATCCCCAAACCCTCCAGAATGTTCAGGTTTTCCCTCCTTCATGTTTAAGCAGGCTCCTTTGCATAGCAGGAGATCCCAGAGGTTTTATCCCTCCTGTACACCTTGAAACAACAGTGTGCTGTATTCAATTACTTGAATCGCTGAGATTTCAAAAATGAGTCTGAAACCTGATGTAGGTTTGCCAAGAAAGAACATAAAATAAACAGCATATACAATCTACTACTGATTTTCACTAAATGTCATAAGAGAAAGGACTTTTTACATTTGAGAAGTAGAAAAAGCAGAGTGAAGAACACCCTTTTAAATGAATGTATTTAACTTTATGGAAAACACACTCTGCTTTTTCTTTTTGTAGCTTTTTTGTATCTTGCATCAGAATCATGAAAATTTTGACATTGGTCGACACAAATCCTCAGCTTGGTGTTTGGGAACCACAGACCCAGGACTCCTAGCCCGCCCTGAGTGGGGAGTGTGGTGAGGGTTCCCAGAGACTCCTGGCTGGGCCATACTGCATAGGAGTTTTGGCCTGTCAGCTTCTGGCCAACCATCCTGTGGTGAAAGGCTTCAAGGGGACACCATGTTGTGGTTTGCTGTTTTACAACCCCGGGAGCCCTGTGTGGTCCAGATCAGCAATCTCTAGTGGCCCCAAAAGCCAGAAGATTTCCCAATCCAACTGTTACATTATTTATTAAATAGTCCCCTCCTTCCCCCACCTTCCTGAGGCGTAGGCCAGAGTGGTCACTGCTGCTGTTTGTGTAACACTGTCCTATGGGATCTGAGGGGTTGAATTGAATGAATATCAACTGTGAAAGAAAACTGAAGTCAGGAAGGGGTCGTGTTTATGGTTTTCCACAGCCTCCCACTGAGCTTTCACTTTTCTTTCAGTCCCAGCCTCCATAATTTTTCAGGGTTGTGAGTTAGAACACTCTCAGCAACATCGGCATATGAGACATCACAGACATCCAAGATCTCCAAGCCAACCTTATCTACATACACATGAGGACTCCACCCTCCCTCCCACCCTGCAAGGCAGGGTTCACTAAGACACAGCAAGTTAGTAGCAGAAACCACTACAAGACTAGTAATAAATACTGTCTTTCTAGAGAAAGAAGTTATTTTCTTCTTTATTTAGCTGAAACATGATTATAACTTTTCAAAAGGAGCTTTGAAAATAAGAATGAAAAAAATACTTAAATACAGAGATAAATGACTTATCAGAAAGCATATATTTCATTCACCTTCCTGGACCTTGAAAGGCAGCAGTGCTTGCTTAAAATAGTATCAACTTTGGAAATAGGCCCAAATCCCATGAGACTCAGGGCAAATACAGTGTCTCTGTGTCTCCACATTGTACAGTAAAAATGGGATGAAAAAGCCAAGTTTGAACTACTTCGGTAAGAATGAAATAGGATGAGCGCCTAGCCCTTTGTAAATGCAGCTATGGAAGTGCTTATAATGGGTGCCGGTTGCTGCTTCCATTGATGTGCTCGTACAATTAATACCAACCCCATCAGCTCAGCACTCGGAGGAGCTCACGGTCTTGCATTTCCTATCAAACTGCTCTACAGGCACATCAAGGTGTCTATTTTCATCTTTCACTTTTTCTTTTATGCCCCCTTTGGTTCTATAGCCCATGAGCAGGCTCTAAATATAGAATGAAATATCATTACCAGCCAAGTAAAGAAATTTACTGAATGACTAATGTTTTACTCACAGAGAAAGAAACCTTCATACTCTTCAAGTATTGATTAAAATATTGTGAGGAAAATGGTTAAACAGTTGTTCTGACAGTTTCTATAATACAAGTTAAACATACACTTTTCCTGTAGCCCAGCAATTCCAATCTAGGTATTACCTTGATAAAAGTGAGAATATATCTTCAAACAAAAATTTGAACAAGAATACTTATAGTAGGCCTATTCATAATAGCCCTAAACTAGAAACAACACATATCCCCATCAATAGGAGAGTGAATAAAAATGTTATTCATAAAAATATTATGGTGTATATATATTTATGTATAGATATACACATGGGAATGCTACATAGCAAGGAAAATAAGTTAACTATTGGTACATGTGACAACATGGATGGAAAAATGGCAGTAGGAAAATTTTTGGAATAATGGAAATTTTCTACATCTTGACTTGAGTAATAGTTGTATACATTTTGTCAAAATTCTCCACTTAAAATCTATGCATGTTACACTGTTTAAAATACCATATGTCAAAGCCAAAAGCTGGGTCATAGTTGTGTGCTCTTTCTTGTGCCCATGGAAAAGAATGCAAGGGGAAAGAAAGCAATTAAAATATTTTCACTTTAGCTGGAGAAGTGAAGTCAAGAAGGATCCCAGCTAGCCACAAAGAAGTGTGGAGAGTTTTCTCTAGCTGGAGACCACCTGTCCAGGGTGAAATTTATTACTTTGGGAAAAAAAAAAAGCAGAGGAAAGGGTAGTTGGACAACTACAGATTTAAAAACTATAATAGATGAATATTTATAGAGATTTTTATATGTTAAAATAATGGGGAATGTTAAAACCATAAATGCAATTTGTTCTTAAGAGATCTATAGAGATTCATTTTTTCCCAAAGAACATTTGATGTACTGGCCGTGACATTTTACATTGATTCATTTAAGCCAAGAAATAGAAATTCCTCTTAAGCTAACCACCAAAACCCTGGAGATCTTGCTATAACAATGTCTATTTAAATTATATATATATATCATATATAACATATAAGTTATATAATATATATAACTTATAACATATCAATTATATATAATTTAAAATATATATACATATGTATGACCTTCTTTTACTTTGTAGTGTTTGCATTCTGATATTTGCTATTTTCAAAGAATATAAAAATAATTGCTGTAATTTTAGTTTATGTTTGTCCACATATCCTGAATATATCTGTGAGTTTAATTTCCAAATTTACAAGCTAAATATCTACACTTATTAAAATACAGATTTTTCTCTGCACAGTGGGAGTTTCATTTATGAATGTAGCCTCCACTGGATTTCATAATATTATTTATAGAAAATGTAAAAGAACTAGACAATGACAATGACTTTTATTATTTTCTTTTACTTTAATTCTTCAATTCAAATGATCTTATTTTTATTTCATATCAATGAACCTTCATCCCTTTGTTGCTTCTTGGGTTAACCTTTTGAAAGATTAGTTTCCTGTGAGCTGCCTCTGTTTCCTTCCTCCATTCATTTCCCTAGTGCCCAACAATCTGACTTCTGTTTCCATCACTCTTAATAAACTGCTCTTTGTAAGTTGCCCGGAAAATGTTTTTAAATTTAAAGCATGCTTTTCAGTGATTTTCTTAATTGAATTTGGCTGCATTTGACTTTTATCAAAAATCTCTTTTCAGCCTCTATTTTTATCCTTCTGTTTTCTATACTTATCAGAATGTTTCTTCAAATCCTTTCTTGTCTCTTCTTTGCTTCTTTAAGCCTTGTATTTCTTCAAGTTTCCATTCTTGGCTGAAAGACTTTTCCTACCACTCTAGATGTCCATGACTTTAACTCCAGTCTCAACATCATTGACCCCAAAATTATCATCCTTGACTTGAGTACTACTCCTCCCCCACTTGATGTAGGAGTTTCAAAGTGACGCCATATTAATCTTTCTAGAAGCTAAATATTCGTTTCTTCTAACCTGATCTTCATGTGTTACGTATGCTAAGAACACCATTTTGAGTAAAGACTCTCAACAGAAACCTTGAAATAACTTCCCGTATTTAACCTGTTACTATATTTTAAAATTCTACTGAATTTTTTGCTACTCAGTATTCTCATTGTTTCTATAAACTTTCAGGTCCTATGTTTGTTTGTTTTTTGTTTGTTTAGATTATTATAAGTGTCCTAACATGTCTTTGCTTCTGTTTTTCCCAACTTATCATCTACATTTTATTAGTGTTATCTTCTTAAAACACAAACAACCCATCACAATCCAAAAGATAATACTCAGAGATTGCACATTTTTCCTTAATATGTAGTGATATAGTCATATCTATTTTATCAAGATTATCAGGAGACACTGGGCAAAAACTCCTATATATTTTACTGGCAATGCTTGAATCTATTTCTTTTTGGACTGCATACAGCATTGTCAATCATGCAGGACCCACAGGTGATATGATTTTTGACCCCACATGCTAGAGTGCTCATCATCTCTGCAGCTTGGCAGATAAGAAAGGAAAAAAAAAGATCAACATCAAAATTTCTGAGCTGTGTTTATTGGATTCACAAAGGATTGAACATCAGTAGACCTGAGCTTCAGCAAATAGTAAGCAAGTTTTCCTTTTTGGAAAAAGATAACAAAACCCCAAAGCTAAATCAAAAGGGTGTTTGAGGTTAGCCAGAGCTGATATAGTATCAAGTTTGTGTTTCTTTGTTTTTTAACACTCATATGTAAGTACACAGAACCCAGTATCTGACACATTGTAGGCTCTCAGAAAATACTTGTAGATCTAAATCTGAGCAAGAGAATGAAGAATGGCGATCTCATGCTTCCATTTCATTTCATGCAGCCATGCATAGAAAGGTTCTGGGTAACTCATTTCAGAGGAAAAAAAAATCAGCTCTGAAAAATTCTTGAGCCATTAGGCTATAATTGTGTTCAGAAGCCTGTGTCAAAAGAAGCCAGAAACCACTGTAATCTGGCAAGTAACTTCTTTCTTAAAGGATGCTGAGGAAGCTGTGCATAAATTTATGAATTAATGTATCAAACACTGCTATGACTTTAACATCCTCTGAAGATATGAATAGCTCTGATAGGCAGGCAGTACCACATGCTAGAAAGAGCATTTACCAGGATAGAGAAGACCTGTGTTCTCCTGGCACTGATACTTACTAGCTTTGTAACCACAGGCAAGCCTTGTTTCTTCACCGCATTTTACTTTTCACATCATGAAGTGGGTAGAGAAAGAGTTGCTTTGAAGATCAAATGATTTAGGAGTATTGAAATATGCTTTGTAAAACTTTGAAAAGAATGGGTTGCTATAAACTGTCTATTTCATTTAATAGCAAAGTTTACATACCCTCAATGTAACTATTTAGTAATGCAGAGATGAAAGTTTCTACAGAATTCTGCTGTTTAAACAGATGACACTCTGTGACCTGGGTAGGTAAAAAAGAATTAAGAAAATCAAAAGGGTTGGCATATGCACCTGCAGGGAAGGAGATGGAGGGCATAGTCTTTAATATACCAGTATTAGGATTAAAATAATAGCCCAATGGCAATACCTGCATTTTTGACTTGTCATAGTAGCTGTTTTGTTTCCTAAGCATGTATGTTTGTATGCATGTGTGTGTGTATTCATTTATTTCAAATGCTACATTAGTGGCTACAGTTACAATGAATTGAAATCCTACAACACAGCCAGATCATGATGAGCAAATAAAGAAAGAATGAAGTTCCTCTAGGCAAGCTGCCCTGTGTATGTTTAGTGTGAGAGTAAGCAGATTGCTGGAGGGCATGCTGAAGCCCAGGAGAAAAATCACAGCTTGGTGAGAGACAGGGCAAGCCAGGGGCAATAGATCTCTTCAACAAAAAAAGCAGTACCTACTGGCATGGCCAAAGAAACCAGTGACTTCATTGGAAATTGAAGAGAGATTCATTATTATGTTCTATCGAGTACAACAGAGAGACAAATTCCTCCCCTTTTTACCCATATTATTTAGTTTTCAACGTGATTGTAATATTATATTGCCAGTCTGTCATAAATAAAGCTATGGTTTATAAATAGTTGCCATAAGTCCAAACCAAAGAAATCATTTTGTATATACAAATACAATAGTACAGTTTTGAGGGGTTTTTTTCATTTCTATTCCCATGTGGGTATTAAGTGTCCATCATTTAACGTAAGTATATTCTAATTTTTTGTTGAACTGAAAAAGTAATCTTAAATCTTGCTCTACAGAGAATTGGATCAGGATCCTGAGTGCAATATGAATTAAATTGGGATTCTGGCTGTGTTCATGTTTTCTTCATGCAAACAACATCTTTAAAAAATGCATGAAAACCTAGCATTAAAATATATTGCATAAAAATATGCTACAGAATATGTCCAAAGGTTTGTTTTGAAACAATTGGAGCCCACACTGGAAACCTTTGCACAGTTAAGGATCAGCTGTTTCATTTTAGTCAGGAGCTACCATGGTTCCAAACTTCAGTACCATTGTAAGTTGTGCCATCATCAGTTGCAGATTTAATTTAAATCTCTTATGTCTGGAAGCTACATATCATGATGTAAATGATACTTTAAAACTTCTCCCTCAGTTATTTAATAGTGAACATCCTGAGGGGGAAAGTAGTATGCTACAAACACACTACACGGCCTATTATTCATCCTTCCCAACCTATTTCAGTTATAGTCCAGTTTCTTCTCATGCAAGTCATTTCCTGCTCTGCAGATAGTCTGACACCCCACCCTGGAATCCCAGCACCACCCTAAATTGCATTATTCCATTCTAAAATAAACTTCTCATGTCACAAGCCTCTTTATGAATAGCATTTCACTTTGAATTGCGTTTAAAACAAAGTGCGATGGCAATTTCCTGAGCAATAACTAGAATTTACGGCTGCATTTCTTCATCTGGTTACCTTTCATCACATATAGTGGATGGATGGCAAATCTGGCCAATTAAAAACCAGGCAATATATTTTGCCTTTTTATAATTGGAATTGAGTTTGCTTGAAGGAGGCATGCTAGCCTTTATTGCTGCCATTGTTTACTCAGGACATGGTAGCAAGTAAAATTTCAAAGGAAAATCATAGATTATAGTGAAATTTCCAGGTTTTCTACATGGGCCAATGCCTTCCATCATGCAGGTGTGGGGCTTCCTGCAGCAAACTGTGTTTCTACAGCTGTTGGCCTTTCACACCTGTCAAATGGCTCTGACTGTGCTGGAGTTTGTCCTGAAAGAATAACTGAACGCAGTGATCAAATATCATCTCCCTCATAAATCCTTCTTCTCAGTGTGGTAATGACTGAAACACTCTTTGGGGAGTTCATTACCAAGCAGGAAAATGGGGGCGTGAGAATTTTCCTTCTTGTTTAAAAACTATTATTTATGTTTATTTTTTAGTATTACCATCACTTTGATCAAAATTGAGAAAATTTATAGAACCAGTTTGCCAAAATATTCATATGTCTGTTCCAGAAAAGATATATTATGCAAGTCCCCTAACTCAAAATTATCCCCTTCCATATGTAAATAATCATAGGATGTTGACTGTTTTTTTTTTTTTTTTTTTTTAAGCTACAACAATTTTCTAATCCAAACTTGTCTTTCTAACTATGATAAAAGTGAGTCCCGGTAAGAATGAGTTACTTGGTCAGTTTCCCATAGACAGAGCATACATGGAAACAGTCCTATATGCCAGCTGCTTCTCTAATGGGTGTAATTTAGGTTAATAATCTCCTTGTTTTAAAATAAAAATAATTATGGGGGTTGCTGAGCCTATCAGCCAGTCATTCTTTAATGTGAATGGATTTAAATTATTTTCTTCTTTAATGATATCAGTTGCAGAAATGAGGGAACTAATAAGCATTCGAAGGAAGGGAAAGGGGGTTGTTTGCATCTTTGGCAGAGAAAACACAGTGTCAGAAGTTGGAGGGTAGAGAAAAGAAATTGGAGTTAAAAAATAGTCATAAACGTATGACTGGATCCAAAAAGGAGGGGTGAGCAAAGGGCACCAGAGAAACTTAACCTATTTTGGAGACTAAAGAAATCTCTTCTCATCAATATCAATCAATGTGTGCTTGGAGGTAAGTAGCAAAAAAGCCAAATAACAATAACTTATGTAATTAAAAAATCTAATTTATTCAAAACAAACAATTAATTACTTCTTATATAAGACCAAGGTAGACTATTCAAAAGCAGGTTCCTTCATCTTTTTAATTCATTTTTTTTTTCATGCAGACTTTTTGTATTTGTGTTTAGCTCTCTCCTAATAGATTCAGGATGGCTGTTGTGGTTCATGACATCAAAATTTCATCCAAAGGCAAAAGTAAGGTACAAAACTCTTTTCATTGAGATGCAAGTTCCCTGAAAGATATTTTCTTGAGTCTCATTTACAATAACTAGGTACATGAGATCTATCTAGAAAAAGTCCAGCCACTATTAATATAACAAGAATGGTTTGCATGACATTGATGTAACCTGGCAGCCAAGGAGACTGGACTAGAATGCACATGTGTGACAATGATGACTTCACTGTACTAGTGAGTGGGGTGCTAGAACTCATTGAGTGAGCATGCGTAGAGTGTGGCCATTGCATTCAAAATAACTGAGTGAGTAGAGCAACAAATCTGCATCAAATTTTGCATTAAGTTTGAACATTCCTCCATGGAAACTATTCATATGATTCAGAAGGCCATAGCTATGGGCTACTGGTGATTGGAAGCTTCATCACAACAATGTGCCTCTCATTCATCAAGTCTGGTGTGGATTTCTTTGGTGAAATATCAAATCACCCAGGTGACCCAGGGCCCCTGAAGCCCAGATTTGGGTCCTGCAACTTCTGGCTTTTCCCCAAACTAAAAGCACCTTTGAAAGAGAAAAGATTTCAGGCCACTGATGAGATTCAGGAAAATATGATGGGGCAGCTGATGGCGATTGGGAGAACTGTGTGAGGTTACAAGGTGCCTAGTTTGAAGGGGACTGAGGCAACATCATACTATGTATAATGTTTCTTGAATCTTATGTCTTCTTCAATAAATGTCTCTATTTTCCATAGTACATGGCTGGATACTTTCTGGACATATAATTTTGCATATATAAGATAGATATTATATATTATATATACCAAATGAAACATAAAACACTAATTGTATATGCTTAGAAAGATTAGGCCAATCAAAACTTTCCAGGAGATGACGATGTATGACATGTCACCCCACAGTGTGAGTATACCTTGCCACTAGGAGACAGAGGAAATTCTCCCTTCTCTTCTCAGGTAGTTCATCTTCAGACTTTGTAGCTCTGAGTGATTCTATCATTGTTATACTTCCTGGAGAAAAAAGAGAAAAACATTGTTTTCAAATAACACAACATTGGAGAATAAGAAACATCTTTATGAGATTTTTAAAACTATATCTAAAACTAGAATATTCTTGGCATGTTAAATCTTTCCATCAAGTGAACTAAGACTTGTTTTAGTAGATGTTAGCATAAAATATGAGTGATATTAAATTATCATGATCTATAGATAATGATTATTTGCTGTACATAATTTTGAGTTAAGAGAAATGAAGCCATATAGATTGAATTAAATGATATTTTAACTAATTGTTAAGTTTGGCTAATTAATAAATTTGGATAAACATTCACTATACCTGGGCTTCTTAATTAAATCTCACCTAAATAAAAACAGTTGTAAGTTTTTTCACTTATGTGCCTTAGGAAAAACTTCTTTTCCTTTAATGTATATATTTTTTAAAATCAGAAGTTGGGAAAATGCCAAAAATACCAAGCTAACATCATGATTTAAATATTTATTTCAAACTTAAGACTTTTTGTACTAACTTTGATAAAACAATTTATATCAAGATTACTAGGAGGAAAATTTGCTAAGCATCTAATATATTTTTTGCATCTAATATGATTTCAATATACACAGTTGCATAACATTTGGCCTTTCTGTGAAAACTTCATATTAGAAGTTATCACCTGAGCAGTAGATTATCTCCAAAGATAGCTATCAAAATATACCCATTCCTATATGCAGGCACCTCTTTTCTCACTCAATGATGATGAGTATTTTCATTCCCATGAAATCTGGGTTAGTCCTGTGACTTACTTTGACCAATAGAACATGGTGAAATTTCTGAATCAGGGCTTTAAGAGGCTGTTTTGCTTCTGCTTTCATTCTGTTGGAACCCAATTACCATTCTGTGAGGATGTAAGTCTAGACTACTGCAGGGAGGAAGGCCAAATGGAGTTCAACCAAGTGCCTAGCTAACAGCCAACATCAATTGCCAACTATAGGAATAAGGCCTTCTAGGAGATGCAGCCCCAGCTGTGCTTCCTTCCACATGGCCAGATGAAGGCAACCACATGAATAACTCTAGCCAATAACACATGGAGTGAAGAACCATGTAGCTGAGTCCAGCCAAACACAGAATCATGAAAAAAAAGTGAAAACATGGTTTTAGGCCACTACATTTTGATGTGGTTTGGTTACAAAGTAATAGAGAACCAAATTAACTAAAGCATATAATGACACCAACCTCTATTCTCATAACTGAAGTCCCCACCAAAAAATAGACACAAAGATTTTTAATAAACGAAGCCTTAAAGATTCTCAAGTTTTATAGGAGAAAAAATCTATTATTGTAATGTCATTCTCTTTGCCTCTGTTTATTCATATTAAGCTCAATTTTCTTTTTTTCAGGGTTAGCAATGTACATCATGGCTAGAGTATTAGTAAAATTGATTTTCTGTGTGGGGCTTAAATTATTGAAAGACAGAATAAGTCTAAATATTGAGGTAAATTTTCCCTAAAACTGCATTTGTAATATAGTGATTATTAAAGTGGACCTTAGAATTTGGAAATAAAGTCTCACTCTGATACTAAAACAAACACATAAATGAAAATCAACAATTTGTAATAACAAGACATGGGGAAAATAGACATTAATATCCCATACCCTAAGAAATAATTTATAAATTGTTTGATGGTAAGAACTTGGTAAATGCCTATGTCTGATCAAGGTGACCAGGATATAGCCTCAAGCAGATATGTCCCATGTGTGACTGATGTAAACGTACATTTCAGGCTATTCAATCATGTCGTACCTTGCTTGACTTCACATAATGGTGCTTGTGGGCACTCAAAGAGAAAAAGAACTATGCAGAGCATGGATTCTCAGCTTTTATTCAATACCGTGCAGGAAAAAAGTACTCTGTTTCAAAGGTCCAAAGTTCTTTAGGTAGAAGGATTTCTAGAGTGGAGAAGGTCAGTCCAACAATTCACAAAGCTTCATGCTACCATGCCAAATTTCAGTTGGTCTATCAGTCTTATGACCTATACTTTGGGGTTTGGATGAACTATTACAAGAAAGTTGCTTAGGCACACAAGTAGCCCTAGAAGGGATTTTTTTTTTATTATAGAAATCACCAATCCATTGAACTATTGCATGCAATTATAAGCATACAATCTTCCTCTACAATACATGATAATGGTGAATGAAGAACAGTAAAGCCAACTTTAAGGTGTGAATCTAGTGACCGTAGTCAACAGGGTTTATTTCTTGGAAAACTGTTTTACTCCTGTGCTCAGATTATAAATAAAGTCTGTGGTTTAGGAAAATCACAAATGAATATATGCCATGGACTCTTGGGTTTCACATACTTAGTTGAAAACAAATGTTAAACCTATAAATTCTAGAATTCTGGAGGATGCATTGACATCTGGTTCATACACAGATACAACTTTAAAATTGATTAGTGGTTCTTAGTCACTATGAGCCTCATAAAATATGGGTATGTTTATATAATCAAACTGTTGACCCAAGTATTCACAGATATTAATGCTATAATTTGTTATAGATCTTCTCCTCTGCTCAAGCATTTGTTACCATCTCTCTTCTTCCTGTTCCTCCCTCCTCACTTCCTCTCCTCTCTCTTCCACACCTCCTGTCATACATTTCAAAAATCAGTACAAGTACTAGTGAAAGTTTTGTTTTCTTAACTTTTGTTTCCTACTTACCTATGTTTAAGAAGTGGGAGTGGGTGGTTGAGTTACAAGAAATGAATCCAAATGCATAGAGTTTACAGTTAGGTCAATAAGCTAAATTTATCAGCTTAGAGTGAGAGCATAATAAAATTTCATAATTTTTTAGTGGCCATTTATGAACAACTGTTTGAGACGAAGGTTGGGTTAATTGGGTTGGTTATAAATTGGATGATTATACACCCTCGCTTGCATGGCAGAGTCCTGCCATGTTTCTGCTATCCAAGTATAATGTTTAGCAATGCTCCCTTTTACTTTCAAAAGTGTTCCATGGTTTGGCATAGAATTTTTTGCGATCCTCCTAATTTTAGAAAATTTTGAAAATAGTTAAAGAGTGAATTGGAATATGTATTGATAGTGAGTTATTGCTTTTCTTTTTATATATGTTAAAAAGTTATGCATGTATACATTGAACTGAATTCCCCAAGAATTAATATTAGTCCATCCGCTAAGGGGCCTGACTGCTCACCAATTCAAGTCTTATCTCAGTCAATGACTTCTCCAGCAACCTTCCCCCCTCCCATACACACACCCATAGATCCAACCTCTTGAAAAAACAAGTTCTAAAAGTCTCTGGATTAAAGTTAGTGCAGTATAAAATCCAGTACTGAATAATAAAGCAAAGGTTCTTTAACTCTTCCTTGCATTTAGGCATTCGGAAGGAAGATGGCAATAAACCAGTCATTTAAAAAATTCAAAAACACCCCATTACCTTCCCCCCAAGAAAGAAATGTAAAATCAGAGTTTATACATTAGATGACAACTTTTTTAAGTTAAATGTCAAACTGTGGGTAGTTGGAGGAATCCAAATTAAAGACAGCATATATTCATAATACTGAATGACCTCAATATTTTCTATTCAACATTTACCCAAAGTTCTACTCTTTCTCTTTTGGGCACTTCAAGTAATTATCCATATTTTTGTTTATTGTATTCTAAAGTATTTTTGAAAAATCAGTTATTATACAGCAAATAATTATTTTCCCTGGAAGTTTCTAATTACGTGACATTTCGTTCCACTTCGGTTTCTGTTTACGAAGACGTGCTAGTAGAGCATTGAGAGAACGGCACAGTGTTTTATGTAAAACACGAATTCTGGAGTCAGAAGGCCCTCTTCAAGTCTTGGCTCTGCCACTTCTTCCTGTGTGATCTTGGAAAAATTATTAGCCTTCGTGTACCTTATAAATGAGGATAATTGACTCACCTGATCGTTTTTTTTTAATGAAAAATCACTTAACAATTCTAAAAGGTATCCAACAGTATCTAAACACATAACATGTACTAGATAATGTTTTTTAAAAATAAAAATATATATATAACAAGAGTTTCACTTTAGACTAGCGAAGCGAATGTTCCTTAATTAAGTTTTCCAATGTTGATCTATATCTCAGGTTTTTTGCTACTTTTTGATAAACAATTAGTATCAAATATTTAATATAATAACAGGGAGGAATGAACAAAAATGAGAATTTTAAAAATAATATTACTTTTCTCAATTTTCTCATTTTTTAAATAATCTTTATATCTTTGTTGACAGTAGATGTATGAATTCTATCAAAGAACATAATTTAGGAATAATATTTCTATCAAGCACATATACATTGAGTAATGCTGATTGTAAGTGCATGTTGAAATGCATAAAAGGACATAGATGGACTCTTGAAATCTCTTCGCTTCTCCTGGTAATGATGAAAGTATTGGAATAGAGCACTCTATCCTTACACCAGGGCTGGCCTCATACATCAACATTTATATAATGCTTAGAAGGGCTCTGGGCTTGGTTTAATACTCTGCTATTGCTATCTGGAAACTCTGAGTAATATTTGAACCAGGGACCCACATTTTCATTTTGCACTAGGTTATGTTAATTACATAGCTGGTTCTGCCTTGTACTTCACCAACTATAATTTGAATATTCTCTTACAGAATAATAAATGTCCAAGCAATGTGAACTTTCTTTCATATTAGCAATAGATAATATGTTTTAAAGTAATAAAAATCATGTTTAAAACTGTGACTTAACATACAAAATAATTAGTCTGAAATTTTTCAGTTTCCTACTCTGAACATTACTTAAAGGGCATATTGCAACATTCCTCAAGTCCAATATGGCTGAGCTGGACATATTTTGCTCCTCCAATATGCCCTAGGTATTAATGGTGCCATCTTCTTCCTAGGCATTATGCTTAAATCCTCAGTCATCTTTGACTCTTCTACCTTCTTTGCCTCCCACAGCCAATCACTTGCTGAAAATTATTGATTTTCCTTCATAATAACTCTCAATTAAATCTCCTTCTTCCCATTCTCACAGCCACACCACATTGGAAGCTCTCATTACTTTTTTTTCTAATTTACTCCAATAGTTTCCTTACTAGTTTCCCAATCCAGTCTTGCACACTCTACTCAATTAATTTCACCTATTGCTCTCAGCTTTATTTTCCCAAACTACAGCACTGATCATGTCTCTGCTTGGCTCAGAAACCTTAAAGATGTTCCATTTCCTTCAGAATTAAATCCATATTCCTTAGTGTGTCATTTATATCTGTCTGTGAATTAATCACAATCTACTGGCCCAACTTTATCTCTAAACCTCTTCATATTAAAGTTGCACTGACTTCTCACAGGTAATCAGATTTGCTATATATGTTTATAATTTTGTTAACTACTAATAATATTAATCACTGAATAGATGGAGAAATAACAGAGAAGAACAAAGAGCTGAAAAAAAGGAAACGGAAATATAAGCAGTGTCTGGATCACAATGGATCTGGTAAATAACATGAGAAGGTGGCTTTTATTTTGAATATGTGAAAACCCATTGAAGAGTTTAAACAGAAGAGTGAGATGATCCCCTTTAGTTTAACCAGGTCATTGGTTACTTGGTAGAACACAGATTGAATATGGCATGAGATACTGGGGATCTTAATTAGGAAAGTGTATATGGTAATGGAGTAAAAGGGACACATTTAAAAAAATATTTGTAGAGTGTAGAGTCAATAGCATTTGAAAATTGAATATTAAATGAAGGATGACTATATTCTTCATTTTAATAACTCAGTGACTGATGAGCGCACTTACTAACACCGGCAACACAGGATGAATAGCAGGTGGTGATAGAGGTGAGGAGCAGGGCTTGGGTGTGAGGAAAGAGACCCATCAGTTTGGGATATGATTAGTTATTTAAAGAATATACCCTGAATGCAGTGGGAAGAGACACTAAAAGGAGAAAACCCCAAGACAAATGTCACTCATTTAACATTTCTCCATGAGGTCAATTTTAATTAGCTGAGTTTTGCAAAGCTGATTATGTGCAAGATTTCGAAAGTAAAGAAGTAGTATCTTCAAGGGAAACTGAGAATATACAGGTCAGCACAAAAACTGTTCCAAAGGGGATTTAATAGCAAAATCATAGATTTTATTCTGACTGTAGGTTGCAGTCAGAATATTTAATCTTCCAATTTATCCTACTTACATTTTAGATTTTTTTCTCTTTGGAGAACTGTCAAAAGAAAAATAAACTACCAATTGTGGTGTTTCATTGTTTTGGAAGTTTTATTTATTGACTGAGAAAAAGCTTGTGCTAAGTATTCAAACTGAACAAACTTTACAACCTATAGAAATAACAACAATAAGGGAAAGTGAGAGGTCTTCACATTTTAACAGAAAGATGACAAAATCCTCTGAAGGCAATTTCAGAGGAAATGATTGCCACATTTTGTTGATCAAAGGTAATTCTCCCTTTAGATTTCTGCATGGTATTTAGCTCTCGGATAATGGTAAAAGATATTACACACCCTCCCACCTGGTATTATAGCAGGCATAGCTATAATGAAGACAGATTAGTGCTATTTACCTACTGACACTGACAAGAGTAGCTTGTCTTTGTTCCTCTATTTTATCATTAAAGTCTTGTTTTTCAGCATTACATCACCTGAAAACAGCATGCTGCAATTTTGAATACCAAAGGAGAGGTGTTCATAACATTACTGGCTTGGATCACCTCCCAACTAAAACCAAGGAAATTCTAACTTAATGCTTTTTTCTGTCCTTAATTTACACTTTTATGGAAACATAATGAGCTTGGAAACAATACTTTTTATGTCAGAAAGACATATAGAAATGGGAAGCTAGAGAGATAATTTCCTGTATTATAAATACATACAGATGATATTTTGGTTTATTTTACAGATTGCAAAATTTCAAAGAAAATTACCTAAACACTCATGTTCACCCTAACATCATATACTCTCTCACTGATGCAGATAGAAAAGAGATGAAGTAGAAAAACAGGTTAAATTTTCTGACAGAGTACATTGAGAGGAAAAATGTACTCATGGAATTGAAAAAATTCCATTTGAATATCGATGGCATTTTATTAAACATTTTATTTTGGAGTCTGGCAATTTTTATTGCTTTATCTCTCATTTCTCTTGATGCCCAAGAAAATTGGTAACATTTTTATTGTTCTTTTCTCCCTCCAAGGGTGCACCTTATTTACCTCAAACACAAGTCTTTGATGCATAATATGAAGATCTCTGATAAAGTCCAACTGAATTATATCATGCAGCCTTACTCCTGTCAGCTGTCACTGTTAGTTCCTCAAAGCAGTTAATGAGATTTGTTCAGCTTCACCTCTGCTTCAGAAACCCAGCCTGGCCTATGGAATGCTATACTAGTTCAAGGGTTCTTGTTTTGGCAAAATAAAGTGGGTACTTGCTGATGAGCTCAGGCTTATAGTAGCCATGATGTCAAATCTCTTAACTGTAATTTAGGTATGACTTAGTTGGAACTATTGTCAAATATCATAGCCTGTAGCGGGGAATTGTGTTGACATTACTTAAGTTCTTTCTGACAACCAAGTGTTACCCTTTGACACTAGTACCCAATTTGTTTTTCCTCCTCATTAGTGACCACTGAAACATCACTTCCCCTTTATATCAGTTTAAAGTTGTAGTTTCATTAGTTTCCTATGTAACAGAGTAAAAGACTCCATCTCTCTGACTGTCTTGATCCTGCTTTGTTCCCATGGCCTTCAGATTAATAGTTTCTGCTTACTCTTCTATGTAGACATGTTATCCAGAGAATTTCTACTAGGGGCTTGAGGAAATGGGAAGTGTATGTTGCTTATTGAAGATTTGCAGGAACCTTGTGACTTGACTCACAGCAAGTAGCACAGTCTTCCTCCAGTCCCTGAGGGTGCCCAGATATCTGGGTCATCAGTCACCTCTTGCTCCTCCCTCCCTTGACATACAAAAGCCTGAACTCTGTATTTTCTTAAAATGAATTTGGGGTGCCACTGGGGGTCCCATCTTCTTGGTTGGCACCTTCTCAAGTAATAAACCTTTCCTTACTCCAAACTCTGACGTTTTGAGTTTTAGACTTTGGAAGCATTTGGCACATGGACTTTAACTTATTCTTAGCTTGCTTTCAATCTCTTCTTGAGAACCTCAAGGCAGAGACTGTATTTTCTCATGCACATAAACATAAAACAAAAAGCAATAAATGAACAAACAAAACAAGCTCGCAGACACAGCTAACAGTGTGGTGGTTATCGTAGGGGAAAGGAGGTGGGGGGTAGGATGAAGAGGGTACAAGGGGTCAAATATGTGGTCCCAGAAAGAGACCGGATTTTGGGTGGGGAGCACACAAGGGGATATACAGATGACGTGTAATGAACTTGTACACTGGAAGTCATAAAATTGTTATTAACCAATGTTACGCCAAAAATTAAATTAAAAAATTAAGACTGTTATCAATAAACTGATTGAGAGATTCTATCATATCACGATGATGAGTATGCTGCATCCACACAAATTAAGACTGAGAGTGGTGGGGGGAGCAGTAGCATCAGAATGGCTTCTTGATTTGATCTGTTGCTGGAAGGATTATTAGTTCATCCAGAGAGCATATCATTCCTAAACAAGCCGCATGAGCTCTGCAAGGAGTGGGAAACAATTTTCCTTCTACCTTCCTAAGTTCTTCTGACTGGACTACTAACCACATTAACATAAGACAGATTAACAGGAGAAAACTTATTATGTTATATAGATGTGGGGTTTCTAGGAGAATATGAGACAAGAGGACACGTTAGGCAGTTGAAGGTTAACTATCATCCTCACCTAAGCAGAGGGGAACAGGGGTCTGGGACTTCAAAAGGGAAGTAGGCAATTCATAGGTAGATGGGAAGAAGCAAATATGTGGCAAACAAATTTTTGCTGGGCTGCCCAGAAACAGTAAGAAATGGGAATCTAATAAACACACTTCTGCTTGCATCCTCCTTCTGAGCTACACTTCATTGCTACATGCTAAGGTGGATATGATAAGGTGAGCAGATCCCTTGCTTTACACAGGTTTTTCTATCTAAATTCCTTTAGGCATGTAAGGGTGGAGGTGGGTGTCAAAGGTTCTTGCTTTGTCTTTGGTTTCTTAAAAATAAGCTGCTTAATAATCAATATACCAAAATAAATATTTTGGGGTGACAAATTCTGTTTTCCCTAAGTTCTTTCCTCTATAAAAAAACTATAGAACTAAACTTCTTTCCTGAGACAATAAGAGGCCTCAGGAGTGTTCTACAATTAGAAAAATAAATAAAAGTTGCTGCGGATCATGTAGTTGGACCCCTTTACAGTTTCAAAGAGATATTTGTAAATAATTTCTTCTTGAACTGAATCATTTAAATATGGCATCTTTTTTTCACACTAAACCATGCAGGATACAGTTTTACAAAAAATACAGTGTATATAACTTAATATTTGAGAAAAACATCTCTCAGAATGCAGAAACTTTTGGGATAGAAATTTGTGTCTACAGGGTTTCTCAGACAGTCGTGCCAGTAGTAAGAAAAGTAATAACATATCTACAGAGACGGGTCAGGAAATAATTTACAAAGTGTGAGAAACATCTTTACATATGGGAAAAGAACTTTACAATTTCTCATGATGATGTTAATAGTGAATTTATGAAAACCCTTTCTCAAAGGTGGTCAGCTGTTCAGATTTCTTTGAAAGTTACATCTAATTAATCTCTGCTTTGGGGTAATATATATGTCCTTTCCAAGTTAGGAGAATCTCTATGAAGGAGACACAGACTGCGTGGGCAAATGTGATAAATGTATTTTTCATCTATCCTCTCATATCCTTCATTTCTGATCCTTTCTGTGAGATATTTAATGTTTAGTTTGTCACTGTCATTATAAGATATGGGAGATACTGTTCTTTTGTTCAGTCGGTTTCTAGTTTGCTGGATTCAAGGAAGATGTGGTAGCCTTTGAATAAATTGTAAATAAGACTGAGGAGTAGAAATGCATATTTTCATAAATTGGTCTCTTCTATTATTCTTTAGGAAATTTTAAATCATAAAGAAATACTGATTACATCTCACAGCAGGATCAGTTAATTCAATTCATTAATCCTTTCCTTGCATAAAACATAGTGCAAATCACTGACGCAAATTAGCGAAACAGGCACATTTTGAAAGAGTATATTAAACAAGTCCTTTGAAGACACTAAAGCAATATATGTTCCCTTTCTAAACAGTTTCTTTAACAAGACTATTTGCAACCAAACAATCTTGCTACAGGTAATGAGAAGCCGGATATAGGATCTTACACCTCCAGGTCAGCAGTTCAAATCTGGCCTAGATCACTAATGACTAAAAATCATTACCAGTGAACAGTTTCATAATTTTCTCAATAAATGAGTCAGAAGACTTGGTTGCACTCTGTGTGTTAGTAGACAGGTGCCCAGGTAACAAATTATGTCACATTGTGCATGACACACCTTTGATCACATTGAAATGAAATGACTTTTTTTGTTGGTTATTTTATTAAATTGGCTCAATATTTACTGAAGTGAAAACCATATAGCCATGATGCATTCGCAAATCATATCCATTAATGTATAACCCGATTTTGCTTAAACTCACAGTATAAATATTTTTACTTGAGTGAATACCCTTAGAACTGTGATACTAAGTAACCTAAATTTTCTATTTGTATAGCATATTCAGGAAAGAGCTTGGGAGATTTCAGACATATATTATTTTCAACACTAAGGTTTTTATATAATTAATAGATTTATTCCAATGCATGGCATAATCCTATGAATTGGCAAACTGCCCTTTTGTTCATTTTTCCCAACTAGAACAAGAAAGGAAATTTAAGTTTTTTTAAAATCTTTTACTTATTCTTCCAATGACATTCCAAAGAAAACATGCCATTGAGAACTGTGGTGTGCCTCCACATAGGTGAAATTACTCTCAGTGGAAAATCAGGGTGATTCCTGGAAGTGATGGAATTCAGGGGACACTATCTCACCACAGGGTACTTGGCATATTATTAAAATATGTTTCAATCTTTCCCTGAACCAGGTTAAAAAACTTCATGTGAGCAGTGCCCTCTTTACCTGTGAAGGAAGTATTCTCACCTCTGACATGTAAGGGCACAGCGAGGAATCTGAAGGGACAGGCCATCCTGAGCTTCCCCCCATTTACTACACTTACCTCATCCTCGCTGTCCTATCATACCTTTCCACAACCTTTCTCATTCTTCATCAGAGTCAGGATAAAAACACTTAGAACTCACATTTTGGTGGGGGTCTTTGTTTCCTTAACAATGCTCCCATGTCACATAAAACTTATTACTAAATAAATTTGTGTGTATCTCATTTGTTATAGGGGTTCCAGGCAAAAACTTAGAGAAAGTTAGAGGGAGGAGATATTTTTCCTTCCCTGTAGAAGGCGCATGATTAAGCACGGGAAGGAAAGACTGCGATTAATTGAGAGGGGTTCGTCGCACTCTGCTTTTACTGACTCAGCAGAAAGAGAGTGTGGGCAGGGAGAAGGACACCCAAATGTATGTGCTGCCATTCACAAAACACTCCCACCGTGGCGTTTCTCCTCCAAAGGAGCTGCCAGAGAATCAGAGCCTGGTGACTACCTCGCAGGCAATTCTCATGCAGGCCTTTCCTCTTGTCCTTTGTGATAATTATATTCTGCATTTTTATTCCGTCTGACAGTTTGCAGAGTGCTTTCATATACATTATCTTATTGAGCTGAAATATTCAGAAAGCTCAAGGACCTACCAGGCTAAGCAACTTGCTCCAAATTACACAAGCCAGGGTGGGAGGTCGTATAATTCAGTTCTCTTATCTCTCTCACCAGCTTCCAAGTGGTTGTCTTCAAATCTAAAGGTGTGAATGAGGAGAGGGACTAAGTCACCATTGTGGAGTTAAAAGACTTCAGATACATAGAAAATATAACTTATTGACCAAATATGTAGTATATCCATCCCCCCATGTGTACAAATTGTCAAAAGTGTATAGATACTATTGTTTGATTTATTTCAAACTTAATGAATGTAATAGTTAATCTGTGGTTCTTTAACAATGCATTTTAGGCCTATATATGTGTGAGAGCTTATTTTGTTTCCTGTTTTACAAGTGCGCTTGTGTATTAAACAGTTGGGCTCTCCAGCACTGCCACTTGGTGCCTGAAATCTGCAGCGTTACAAAGACATTCCCAAACTGAGAGCCTACCCTCAGTTTCCAGGTAAGTATCTGGAAACTGTGCTTCGCCTCTTTCCCCTTGTGCCCTTCCAAACTCTTGCAAGTGAGACAGTAGGAAGGAATTAGCACATCCTCAAATGCTATGGAAAATTTTCTGTGGCAGAGATAAGGGATGAGAAACATTTTGGTTCCTGGAAGCAGTAGGAAAATTGTACCTGAGAACAGCAACAAACAGTGAAAACAATCTCACTGGGCTTTGAATAGACATTTTGGTTCCTATACCCATAGGAATAGATCAATAGACTTTCTTCTATAAAGACAAAAACCAAAACATGACACTTTAAGAGATGTACAATTAGAGGTAGGGTGATTGTGAAATTAAAATGGTGAAACGATGATTTCCAAGTTAGGGGATTTTTCTTTCTTCAAAGGTGTGAAAGTGTTGTTACAGAAGCTAAAACATAAAATGTATATTCATAACTACAAAACAACTACATTGAAAAAGGAATCTGAACTAGGGTTATGGGAGGAAGGTGGCTTTTCAAACTTGGTTAGAAAAAGAAGAAAAAGATAAAATTATTTATATGCTTGTATTGCAAAATGAGCTATTTGTATTCAGAGCACAGAACTGAAATGAACATGATTAAGGTTAAGATGTCTAGGCCTGAGGATTGGAAATTCAATGGGGAAAACACTAAGGGAATATAAAATATGAGTGTGGGTATCGAAATCTGTTATTCTAAACAGTAATATTCCATTAAGAAAATAAATAACCATTAAATTTTGATGTGATGTATAGTCTAGTTATCAGGAGACTTGAAAGCAGCAGTTAATAAAAAATATGTTTAATTTTTAAAAAT
This sequence comes from Anoura caudifer, assembly GCA_004027475.1. Lineage (NCBI taxonomy): Eukaryota > Metazoa > Chordata > Mammalia > Chiroptera > Phyllostomidae > Anoura > Anoura caudifer. The sequence goes on from PVKU01004924.1 coordinate 46,055, forward strand.
GTAAAATCACTCTGAAATTTTTACATAAAAATGTGCCTTTAATTTTAATTAGAAATGCCAGCGTTTTACAGGAGATGAATGGCAACCACAGCGTTGAACTTAACTTTAACATTTGTTACTCTGTCAGATTTCACACTGTATTCCCAAGGGGATGACAAAGCTCCAAGGGTCAAAAGAGGGTGACAGGAAGAATAAAAAAAATGACACACACAATTTGTGTGGCCCTAGGGATTAGGCTGCATGCTAGCACAGTAATAGTTATTTACAACATTGATCTGCTGGGTTTCCTTAACAAAAAGTTAGCAGACTCAGGTATAATAACGAGGGAAGTTTGCCATTTTCATCACTCAGCCACATACACACACACACACACACACACACACACACACACATTCTGCTGGGCCTTGCAAACACTGCAGCAGCCAACAGCATATACTCTCTGTAACTGATAGTGCTCTTTTGCTTCTCGGGCAGTTCTTTACTATTTATAATCTATGAGATAAGAAAATTTGGTCTTCTATTATCAGGTGAATTGTGTACCTCTCAAAATCATATGTTGAATCCCTAAACACCAATGTGACCATGTTAGGAGACAGAACCTTTAAAGAGATAATTCAGGTTCAATGAGTTTGTAAAAATGGGACTCTAATACAACTGGTATCCTTGTAAGAGGAAGAGACACCAGGCACTCATACACACAGAGAAAAAGCCATGTGAGGACACAGTGAGAAGGCAGCCGTCTGCAAGCCTGGAGAGAGGCCATCAGGAGAAAGCCAACTTGTCAACACTTGATCTTGGACTCCTAGCCTCAAGTACTGTGAGAAAATATTTTTATTGTTTAAGCTTCTCAATCTACGGTATGGTATTTTGTTATGACAGCCTTAGCAATCTAACACAACTTTAATACACACACATATACACACACTTGATTTTTCTTTATCATCAGACAAGTAGATAAGGTATTTTGTGTGTTATAGAGACTTTAATTAACATCACATTCCAGTGATGTTGAAATGAATGTATAATATTTGGGAATAGACCAATATATTCAGGTCTTCAAATCTCCCTTCTATTCAATGTCTTAAAATATGCTAATAATGTATGTGTTTATGTAATCGATAGGTTGTTTTAGTATTGTTATTCCAGCTCTTGTAAATAAGTAAATATTGTTTTCATCATAGACCATTCTGAAGAAACTACTGTAATAGCAGTGCATAAATAAGCTGTTTTGACTTTTAAACATCTTTTTAACTGTTCACTCATTTCTCTGGTAGTGTTGAGCATTTGCCACATGCCATGAACAAGGCGTATTAGGTGAGGAGACACAGTGGGAAGGGGGACATGGCTCTGAAATGTATAGAACTCAGAGAGGAGCATGGAAAACAGATAAAAGACAAAACAATATACAAGGATAAATTGATGGAAATGATGAAGAGATGCCTTAAGATTATAAACAGAGAATCTTGGCCTAACTAGAAGATGGGGAAGGGAATGAGGAAAATATATATATATATATAATATATAAATATAATATATAAATATTATATTTATACATTATATATAAATATTATATATATATATATATATATAGAGAGAGAGAGAGAGAGAGAGAGAGAGAGAGAGAACCAACAACTTCTAAGCTTAATTTTGAAACATAAAGGCGTTATGCAGACAGGTGCTGGGTTGGGAGGTAAGGCTTCCAGAAAGAAGTAATAGCATTTTCTAGGCTGCCAAGAGGAGGTCCCTGGTGCGCTGTAGGACCTACCAGAAGGCCTCTGTGGCTGGAGTAGAGATGTTAGCAGAGGGGCCATAATAAAGAATGGACTTCACCCTATAATAAAGGGAAGTTGCTGAATAGCGTTAAGCAAAGAAAATGCTTGATGAGATTTGCATGTGAAAACTGTATTCTGCCTCAATAGAATTTGAGCAGATGTAGGAATATCACTGAAGAGTTATTAGAATAATTCACACGTGAGATGCTGTGTCTTTGAATTGAATTGTTCTAATGAATTTGGTAAGAAGTGCATAAATTCAAGATATATTTTGGTAGTACAACTGACAGGACTTAATGGGAGGAATCACACACATACACACATGGAAATTTCTGAGAACACAATTTTCTGTTGGAGGAAGGGAGTAAAGAAAATATTTGGAAAAATTAAGAAAATGTAATGAAGTAGCTAATATTTATTGGTTTCAGTACATCCAACATGGAGCTAAAAATTTAATGTCATTTAATCACCATAGTGGCAGTGGATGTTTTCATAGAGATTCTGGCAAAATATACTCTCTGGGGTTCTGAGACCCCTTTTCATCTACAGCTCTGTAAGACTTTCTTCCTTTGTCACTAGACTGTCCCATAAGTTAGGTAACTTTTCTAGCCTTGCATTAAAAACAGGCCATTCAACTTGACTATAAAACATCAGATGACTTTAGGCCACTAAGTTTAGTTTTCTGAATATGCAATTTAAAATGATTGCCCATGGCTGCTGGTGCTATCTATCTATCTAAATTTATTTATCTCCAGGGATGGGCCCAAGTAATAGGGGATGAACCCAGGCCCACCTCTGTGGTATGTGGTTGCACTTGCTGAGACCTTTCTGTAGAATTACTGGCCAGATCAGTCAGGGCTAGCTCTGCAAGCAGCCACAGGCTACCAGAACAATTCCCCTGTAGACAGTGTGGAGAGGTGAGAAGTTACTACTATATTTTCTTTACAGATACAGATTCTACTGTTTTCTATATGCTATGCCAAAGGATAATAAAATGTGACATAAGATGACTGCATAAAACCTCACAGAGATATTTACATTTCAGAATTGTTTTTAGAAACCTCTCCCACATGAAAGAAAAAGAAGAAAAGAAAATTTGACCTAATGTTCATCATTAGGGAGCTGGTTGAATACATTTTGATGTGTCAGTATAATGGGCCATTTTGCAGCCATTACAAATATGAAACAGTGTATTAGTAGATTTATTGGGTTGTTTCTGGAAAGAAATCCACTGAAATGTTCACAATGGGTATATTTGAAATGATTTTCACACTCTTTTGTTGGGTTGATGATTAGTCAACAACAACTGCAATGACAGAAATATACAATATTCATTTTCTATTGATGATTATCAATGTAATTTTAGTATGTTTAATCAGAACAGTATACAGATACAAGAATACTTCTGGGGTAATATATATTTAATTGCTTATATGAGAAATTAGACTGATGAGTAGCTGTCTATATTGAGTGTATTTGTTCAGTCTTAGGTCCAAACTTATTAGGTATCCAAAGCAAATAATCGCATTATAATTTAAATTTTCTGAAGACCTGAAACATTTCTACTTTGTTCATATTTGTCGCTAGTTTTTGAAGGAAATGAATATAATCAATAGATATATTTGGTTATTAGGGCACAGGTTTTATGAGAAAAAAATATGTTTAAATACCAGGTCAAGGATCAGTTGCTTTATCTTTGTCTAACCTACAAAACAACCTCCCGCACCAAATGGTAATTGATTGAAAGGATTTGTAATATTTGAATAAGAAATAACATATAAAATATTTAGCACAGTATCTGTGACCTGCTAAGCATGTAATAACTTATTATTGATGTTCAATTACCTAAGATTCACTGATAAGCTCTTCATTGTTATGTATAACAGGGGAGTCCTGTCGTCTATCTAGTTTTAGTGCTTGTTTGTTCCTTTGGTGTTTGGTTAGCTTCATTACTACAAAATGCCTAGTGTTTGAGGATAGAAAACAGAATTCGAGTTGTTCTGTAACATTTAGCTGAAATATTGTGTTTCTAAGCATTGCTTATCATCTTTTTTTAGTGCTACCCCTAGTCAATTACTTGTAATGTTCTTTCTCTAGGGCTATCGTTAGAAAGGCTGTGATTAGAGGCATGTGAGACAGATTTTTAGCTTTCAAACAGGAATCCATTCTTATGTACTAAAGATCACTTTAAAAGGCCTGAGAAATATCATTTCTTACAGCAGGGCCGTCAAACTCATTTTCACTAGGGGCCACATCAGCCTCGTGGTTGCCTTCGAAGGGTCAAATGTAATTTTAGGACTGTATAAATGTAACTACTCCTTAACAGTTAAGCAAGAACTCAGCGCTGCCGCCACCGGGTAAACAAGGTGCTGGGCCGGATAAAACAAGGTGGAGGGCTGGATTCGGCCCACGGGGCTTGTTTTTGCCACCAGTGTTTTAGAGTCTATATCCTCTTAAAAATATTCTAAATGGGTAAATGGTATAGATGTAGGAGAATAAGTTATGGAGTGACGGGTTTGGCAAAGAATAAGTATAAAAATATAGATTTTCATTATTATCACTATTGTAGTCTATTCACATAAAATTGTTCTCCTCACACATGGTTTCTTTAGGAGTAACCTAAAATTTTATGAAGTGGCTCAAACACTGATGAAAGTTGGGAAAGCGTAATCGGAGTATAAATGTGATCAATCATATTGTGAGGTAGAAGAATATCACTCAGTGCAGGTGGTTTGACCATAGATAGCTGTTGTTGTTGCTATTGTTAAATCATAGACACATTGAAAGAAAGGTAGATATGCCGTAAGTATAAAGCTCCATGAATTTCCACACATTGAATATGTTCTTGGAACTTGCTCCCAGAAGTTGCCCCTCATCTTACGTCTTGCTAATTTGATGATTAAGGACACAGGTTTTATGAGCAAATATCACTTATGAGTTAAATACCAGGTCAGTCTGTAAATTTATTCTCTTTGTAAACTTTATTCTATTACTTTATCAAAAGAAAAAAAAATGATATGGATTCTATCTTTTCTGGTGACTTCTAACAACATAGATTAGTTTCACCTGTTTCTGTATTTTCTATGAATGAAATTATACAGTGTATATATAATCTCTTGTATCTATATTGTTTTGTTCAACATGTTTGTGAAATATGCTTGTAATTTATATACTGTGATGGTTAACTATTATTGCTGCACAGCATTCCATTGTTTAAATATACAACAATACATAATATTTATTTATTCTTCTCTGGCAGTTCCCAGCTTTTGATTATTACAACAGTGTTGCTCTGATCACTTTAGAACATGTCTATTAGGAAGTCCATGTTTGTATTTCTGATGTTATATTCCTAAGAGTGGAATTACTCAGTCATGGGGTATGCACAGATTCCCTTTTAGCAGATATTGGCAAATAGTTTTTCAGAATGGTTGTAGCAAACTTACCAAGAATCAGTTCTGCCTGGCAATTTCATTTTGCTGTTCTGGTGGGTAAATACTGGTATCACATTTGTTGTTGTCGTTGTTGTTGTTGTCAGCAACTCCATGATATCTAATGACTGAATAATTGTGTATATGTTTGTTGGCCATTTTGCCCACCATATATTAATCATGAATTATAAAATATCTTTTATCCATTGCAGCATTATTTATAATCACCAAGATATGGAAGTGGTTCAAGTGGCCACAGTAGATGACTGGATCAAACAACTAAGGGATATTTACACAATGGAATACTACTCAGCCATAAAAACAGAAGAAAATTGTACCCTTTGTAATAGTTTGGATGGCCCTAGAGCACAGTAGGCTAAGTGAAATAAGCCAGTCAGAGAAAGACAAATAGCATATGATTTCACTCATACGTGAAATCTAATGAGCAAACTGAATGAACAAGCAAAATAGAGACAGACTCATGGATGGAGAGCAGATGACAGCTAGTGGGGAGGGGGAGATTAGGATGTGGGTGCGTTGAGCACAAAGGAAAAAGGACTCATGGACATGGACAACCGTGTGGTGATTGCTGGGAGGAGGGGTATAAGGGGACTAAATGGTAATGGGAATAATACAATAAAGATTTAAAAAAATACCTTTTATCCCATTAAGACTTCTTTCATTCAATATCCCTACTTTTAAAAGCTACTCTTTTCCAACTACAATTATTCTAGTCTCGAATCTTTGGTCTATTTAGCTAGTTTATTTGGATTATCTTTTGCAATTTAAAGATGTTGCAGTGAAGTAAACTGTAAACTTCGTAATAAGGAAATACACATAAGAGAAATAAAAAGTGACAGTTCTATTTAAAATAGAATTTAAGATTTCTATGAAGTATTTCAGTATTTATTAGAGAGCCACCTTGGGGAGAAATACCACAGAGGTGAAGTGCCATTCTTATCGCAACATATCAAAGGCCCATTCTATCAGTAAGACTTATCTTTGTTGATGTTAACTTTAAGCACTTGGTTGAGGTATTTTTTGTGAGGTTTCTCCACTGTAAAGTTACTGCTCTTTCCCTCTTTTATGCTCTACTCTTTAAGGGGAAGTCACTGTGTGCAGCCGCACCACAGGGGTTGGGAGGGATATTCTAACTGCAAGAAGTGGTAGTGTATCTGCATGAAAAATCTGGAATTCTCCTACAGAGAAGACTTGTTTTTTCTTCCCCTTTATTTATGCATTTATTTAATCATAGATTTTTATCAATATAGAGACATCGATATTTTTTACTCTGGGTTATAATCTAATATAATTAATATATTGCTATAATGATCTCTGCTTTGGCTCTTGGGAGCTCTTTTGGTTGGTTCCTCTTTTCCTTTGACATACTACCGAGGGGTGTGTTGCGCGTGCGCGCGCGCACATGCGCGCATGTGTGGGTGTGATAGGTTCTTTGGCACCTCGGGTGTCAGGCTGAAAAATTATAGGCTTTGTGAGAAAGAGACTATTTGGCACAGGTGGTATTCTTTCAGCTTTCTTCTGTGACTATGTGTGTGTATTTGAGCATTTTTTACTTTCTGGCCTTATAATATGTTCCAGGCTCCTCTTGTATATTTCTAGTCCTAGTCCTAGAACCAGCCATTTCTTCTTTAATTAGAGAATGATGTAAGAAACAAAGATCTGAGTCTCAACCTCCTTTTTAGATGAAGAAGTTACTTGTAATTTAAGAGACTGCAACACTATTTGAGTTACATTTGGGAAGGTTGGTATAAGTGTATACTTCTACTAAAAATGACTCGAGGTCATTTTTAAATGACCTCGAGTGTGTTTTCCACCTTGAGTAGCATGTATTTCAGAATATTTTAGAATAAAATGGATTAAATACAGAAAACAATGTTTCCAAATTTATGTATTAGATTTATTAGAATTAATGATAAGTATTTAACTTGCACTAGAAATTATTTCATTGATATGATTAACTGATAGAATTTCTAATTAAAAAGTAAATTAGGCTGGAAATAGCAAGTGCTGTGAAAGGCATGTATATTCTGCTTGATAACACTTTTCTTTTTATCTTAATGGAACTGAAGAAAGAAATGACTACGATTGTTGCCTTGAGTATTGAACACTCGTCTTTTTAAACTCAAAGTTTGGTGGCTTGAGAGAGAACTATATTTATATATCATCAAAGGAATATATGTAGAGAAATCAATAGAAAAATCATCTTACTGAATAGATACAGATCTGGAGCTTCATTTTTAGAGAAAATGGCTGGAAATTAAAACTGTGTCTTGCTGTTTATTATGAAAATGTTTGTATTTATGTACAGCTTCTCAGATATGCATATTAAGGTCCAAGTAATGGTAAATAAAAATTTTAAGTAGGTCTTCATAAAAAATATTTTTAGGTTGCAGATACTTAGATGTCGACTGAATACAATTTTGAGTAGGTCAGTGGATTTTATAAGAAAAAATGAACTATGCTATGTGGAGCTCATTTACTATAATCTAGGAAATGAAAACATTACTCACCACTCCTTACAGCACTTCTCTGTGGACATAAGGAACGCCAACAGGCAACAGCTTTTTCTAGCACATGCATCTCACTCCTGTTTCAAGTGAAAGCTGTAAGGGGAGATGGATCCAGATTTTTTGGAGCCTGATTTTATGCAACCTGGGATGCCCTCTCAAAAGAAAACATAAAATCATTAATACAAAATGAAATACAGGGCCTTCAAACAGGTAGAGAACTCTGAGGTTTAAGCTCCTTTGGCCCAAGGAAAAACCCACCCTTCCAAGGCAAGCAGTCAGCAGGATCACTGTCACCTGTCCTGTCTGCCCCGACTGCTCACACGTGCTGCTCTTAAAGGTGTAAGCAAGAAATAATTCATATTACACTTGGGATTTTGATTCACTCCCATTCTTTGTTTCTTCCACAAATAATTATATTTCAGGCACTGAGGGTTAATGGTACACAAAAAAAGACTCTATCCCTAAGGTTGGAGAGATTACAATGGAGAATAATAATAGGTCTCCTTCACTAGACATTAAAACTTCACAAAAGCTGGATTATATCTCATCCATTTTTGCTTTTCACTTTGCTAGAGGTGTGGAATTTGTTAATATTTTTCTTAACAGCTTTAATAAGATATAACTGATATACAAACCTGCACATATTTAATGTATATGATTTGATGAGTTTGGACATCTGCATGCACTCATTAAACCATCACCATAATTAAGTAATAAATACACATTACTTATTAGGAATAAAAGGCTTGATTTTATGGCTCCAGAGAAGAAGCTGGTGGAGACAACATGAGGAGAAAGCCTAGTGGAAGGGCATGCAGATGGTGCGTGTGGCATAACAAGGACAGAAAGGTAGCCACCAAATGTACAGTATTGCTCTGGCTGCCCTTGCAGGTCAGCCAATGTTCTCAGCACCCTCAGAGGGCAATTGTAGCCAAAAAGAGCAATTGTAGTCAATTGCTCATATATTTCTGTTTACAATTTACACAGTATAGTCATATACATTATCTCCTTATTATAGTTTATGTTTTAGAGATTTTTATGTGTTTATTTTACAATTTCACTTGATTTTTATATCAATGCCATGAGGCAGGAAGCCAGAGATTGCTATCTCCATTTAACAAAAAAGGAAACTGGAGTTCAAATGTTAGTGACTCATTTAAGGACTTATATGTTGGCAACAAAAGCAGAGCAAGAACAAATTTCTGGCTTTCTGGGCTTGTAATCACTCGTACAGAAAGCATTTTTTTTTTTTTTTTTTGGCCAAGCAGAGAGGTGCAGTGCTTGACCTCAGATCTATGACCACATAAAAACTTCTCTGAAAAACATTTCCTTCTGGCAGCCAAGTGTGAGCTGAGCTCCAGGAGAAACTGCAGAAGGACAGACAGTGTTCTCTCTTCCCTTCTGTGAGTGTACTTCCTGTGCTCCCAAATACTACCCAAAAGGATTTTTGTTCATTAGAAAAATTCTGAAGAGGTCTTAAATACAAATTTTGTTTAAAAAAACTGAAGCAAAATATTATTGTGCTACTCTGATTGCTCAGATTAAATCAATACATCTATTAACTTTCAAGGGAGAAAAAGACATTCACTTGGAAAAACCAAGTCAGTTTGGAAAACTGCAAGAAAGAACAAAAAGAAAAGAACAGTGGTTAATATTGAATCCAGAAGTTATAACTCAGGGGAAGGCAGTGAGAGGGAGGAGTGGAACATAATTGGAAATTCCCAGAGGAAATCAAATTCCTGTTCCCTCAACTGGCATTGGATTTTTGCCCTGCTATATTTTACCTCCCCTGAGGATTCAGTAACCTAATGCCCCATGACCCTCCAACCAGCAAGCAGTGGTGAGACAATTTCCTTTTCTATTGCAAGGGAAGCAATAATGACTAGGCTACCGGGCTGCAGTTGCACTCCGTTTCTGTACCTACGGAGGAGGGGTGAGAGCAGGGGCCACACTGTGACGTGATTATTCCTTATTCCTGAGAACACTAGTCCTCAGTCCCAGTCTTCTTTATGCTCTGAAAATCAGAACATCCATCCCAGTGAGAAGTGGGTCTGTTAAAAGTCAAATTCCAACTTCGCCCATTCTTAAAGAAGTTGGTTCTTATTTTTCATAGAAAGAACATTCTTTGGAGCCAATGCTATATAGCATTCCAGGAACATTTAGCAGCCAGGAAGTCTCAGAAGCAAACTGCTGCTACAAAGACCTTGATGTTCATTTTGCAGGAGAGGAGAGTTCAGGCCTACCGTCAGACAAGTGATTAAAATAAAGCTGCTGGCATAGAGTCTGAGGATATAGAACTTCCTGAGTCAGATCTCTGCAGTTTGTAGCTGTTTACTCTAGACACAAAGAATTTAACAAGCCTTAGTGGTTCCTGAGTACAATATAAACCAATACAATAATGTTAGTAAATTTTGCCCTGAATTATCAAGAAAAAAATAAGTGATATGATACAACATTTTAAGGAGGCAAGGATATGCATAATGCAATATTTAAAAACCACCCAAGTTTTCAGTCAAATCACTCAACACATGTTTGTGGTTGAAGACACTGTAGACTAAGAGAGACAAATCGAATCTTTCCTTTGCCTCCATGTGCTGTTATTCTAGGGAGGGAGACAACTATACACGAACACATTTAGAAGATGATAATATGTGTCATGATTAACATTTAAATAATCTTATGACAATATAGAAGAGAAGAGGTAACGAATTCTGAATAGTGACATCTGTGACTGACTTGCAAGACAGTGAGATTCAGCCTGCCTCATGAATCTTATTTGATCATTTCAGATGAAAGAACAAACTTGAGTGAAGAACATACTGAGCAAAAATGAGAAATAGCAAATAGCCCCATGTGAGAGTGGATGAAGAGGAAGAAGGTTGACATATAGTTTGGAGCTATATAATGGGGAGCTTTAAATGCTAGGCTAAGTAATTGGTTATTTATTCCAAGCAATAGAACATGAATGTTTTACGACAGGGGAATGGCAATAACTCTGGCGATAGTGTGTAGTATTGATTGAAAAGGGAGACCAGTTTGGTGATGACTGCAGTATGTAGACAAGAAGTTAAGAGGGTCAACACTAAGTTAACAGTAGAAGCAGACAGAGGGAGGTCTATACAAGACATTTTGAAAATGATTCAAATTTTATAATTTTTTGGAGCCCTCACAGGCCACACAAACACAAGTATGTTTCTTATAATATTTTATGGTGGTTGGATACACAGAAAGAAATGGGATAGAGATGAAACTATTCAAAGGAAGAAAAGAAGTATGATAACTTACTATTAAAATAAGCAATTTTTAAAACTACCTCAAATTGACTGTACAGGTAGTGATAACAGGAAGTGTGTGAAGTGGAAAAACACTGAATTGGTTAATTATGTCACCAGACAGGGACCAGGGCCAGAGCCAGTCTGTCTCAGACTGACCTGTATTGTATGGGTTTTTGACTTCGTTTAGGAAAGATTTCACAACACAAGTCCAGGTGATTTTGAGAGTATGTTTATTTATAGCCAGGGACAGTGAAACAAAAGAAAGGATTAAGATAGAAGGAGCAAGAGGAGAGAGCCTAGACAGTGCTCTGCTTGGGCTCCCTAAAAATGTTAAGGAAAGAAGGGAGCCAAGGCAGGGCTGCTGTTGGCTCACTGAAAAGTTGAGAAAAATGGGTCTTGGAGACAGGTTCAGGAATTAGCTTGGGAGGAGCTGCTGCTGCCCATGGCTCCCCTGGTTGCAAGTCTCATGGAGACCTTAGAGTTTGAGAGAAAGAAAGTAAAATATTCACGCCTGAGCAAAGGCATGGGCATGATTCAGAAAGAGCCAGCTCTGGCATTCTTTGTCTTGAGGGATTTATCTCTTCCACGGGCAGGAATCCTGGGGGAGGTCTCAGGGGAGGGTCTTAACAGAATTTTCATTAGTTTTCCAAGTATGTCCTTCAATGAGTTGATTCATCAAAATGAGCATATAGGAGACTTTGGGATTATTCTCTGGTTGGACTTCCTGCTTTATTTTTATCTTGGGTGTGCCTGGCTTTAATGAGATTTTTTGTTATTTCTTCCCCTGACTTCATCTGTCCTTGGGTTTGGCTGGCACAAATGGCACTAACTGGGTTTTTGTTACCTCTCTCTCTGACCAGGGTGATTTAAACTATTTACTCTCTGGTTAGGGAAAAGAGAGACAAACCACTTGTTCTCAAGTGTTCTCGGTGGGGGAAAATAAGACCTTGCAATTCACTAGCTGGCTGTAATTTGTCAAATTGTTTGGCCTTGTTTAATTACCTTATCTTAATTTTCCCATTCAACTTGCCAAGGAAGTTTCCTAGCTTCTCACTGTCCTGCCTTAATTATACATTATGATGATTTGGACAAATCTTTCAATATCTCTGAGTCCTGGGTAAAATAATTATAAGAGTATTGAGCAAAATAATTTAAAATGTTGTAATTATTTTTCATTAAATGAAATATTTTTAAAAAGTATTGAATTAAAGTATGTTCACTTTTTGGGTTATTGCCCCCTAATGTGATTGTGTTTGCCAGTAAGTGCATCTAATATTTAAATTGTCCCCTGTGTCTGTACATCAGAAGCACAGAAGCACCTGTGTTTCTAAAGGGACAATAAAACAGATCTAGGAGTTTCTATATTTCAACTTTTACTGCTCATTTTATGGCTAGATGTATTTTATGAAAATCATTGCCCTTTGAATCAATACTGTGCTTACAACATTAATCTAATAAATAATGAGAATAAGAATTAAACAAGGCAACCATATTAGGCAAATCATAAATAACCATTTTAAAGCTGTAGCTGAGTAATTGATTATGGTATAATCCACTTTTAGGCTCTAAAACATACTCTATGTTCCCTAAAAAAGATTGCAATTTTCATAAAGCAAAAAATATATGTGTTTATCAAAATATTAAGCAAGAAGTTTACAGAAAATTTAGTACATAAGTGATTAGATCCTCAAGACTGACTTCTCTGATAGGTAACCTGTTTGCAGTTAGTATAGCATCAGGCCTTTTAGAAGAGTACAGTTTAATAAAAATAAACCATGGTCAGAAAATTATTTATTTTTGGATGTTTTTTGATAGTTCCATTTTAAAAAATCACAAAACTTAGACATACAAAAATAGTTCTAGTTCATTAAAAAAGCCCCAAAATAATCTTATTGTTTTATGATTACATTAAATCAAATAACACAGTCAAATTAAAAATGGAGCTAGTCATCTCATCAAATAAATAGTGGAAGAGAAAAATAACTTAATATACGTGTTTTAATTTATCACAAATTTTGTCACTTTTCTCCGCCCTTCTGGTTCCTTCAAGAATGATATTTGTTTCTATATTGGTTTCAAAATTTAAAATAATCTGTTTTACATTATTGGTATACATAGTCCTTCAAACAGTCCCCAGAGTGGAAACAGATTCAGGCATTTTGTTGTATATACAATAGTAAATATCTGAAAACATCTGGTGACTAACCAACCACATCCCGGCCTGGGATATACAGTAATTTCATTTTAAAATTGATTGTATTTAAAAATGATTAATACCTGTGTTAATAATTGAGTATAAGCATTGTGTTTATAGAGATGAATGGTGGTAGAAATATTACTTGATTTCAGGTATTTATTTTTATTTTATATACTCCCTTTTAACCTGTGACTTTTGCCTCTTAGATTTGGCTCCTAGAGCTACTATTATCTTGGGGCTGTGGGATAAAGTTGTGAGAATAGACAGAAGAACAAACTTGACAAAAAACCAAGAGTGACTTAGGTTGATAAGGACCAGTGGTCTCACTTCCTCTCCATATGATATAAAATAGCTTTTGTTTTGGAAAGAAGAGTATCTAACACAGAGTTAGAGGTAGACATTGCACATCACTTTCACACCAACCATATTCACCCACAGGTTTAGTCTGAAGAGGAGAATAAAATTGCATAGCATTCTCCTTAAAAGTGGGGACTAGAAACTTAAGACATGCTGTGTCCCATTTTCTAGAAGACTAAGAAGATGACAAGCTTCAGAAGGAAGTCCCATATGATGTCATGATGTATTAGCCACAGAATGGAAAAGGTGTTGCTATGGTCTGAATGCTTGTGCCCGCCTACCCCAATTTATATGTTGAAATGTAAGTCCTAAATGATAGTATTAGGAGGTGGAGCCTTTGGGAGGTGGTTAGATCATGAGACAGACCTTCACGAATGGGATTAGTGCTCTTGGGAAAAGGCATCCTAAGAAAGTTTCATAGCCTTTCCCACCATGTGAGTACATGGCCAGATGTCTCTATTCTGGTGGAAGAGGGCCATTACAGAATCATGGTGGCACCTGGATCCTGAATTTCCAGTTTCCAGAGCTGTGAGAACAGATTTCTATTGTTCGTAAGCCACCAAGTTTCTAGTATATTTCTTATAGCAGTCTGAACAGAGACAGCTGTCATGGCATTTCTAGGCACAGAGGGTCAAAGACAATCTCCCTGAGTTTTTCATTGTCCAAAGTGGCATGGGAAGTCACTCCATTGTGTTTCCAGGTGCAACAGCCAGATTGGTTCACTTTCAGCCAGTTGCCAACAGAAATTAGGACAGGACCAATTACAAAATGGAATGAATTACATCCAAAACAACAGCCACCAATAGCCCCAATAAGCAGAAAGAGTTCACCACTTAGAGGTAGATGTCCCTCTTCTGCCTATGACTCAGCAGTAGTTCCATAAATCTTCTTTCTCCCCTACTCAAAGCCTAATAGTTTAATATCAGCCCCAGGGAAAGTCTTAAGGAAGTTCAAGGTTCATATCTCAGATAACTTCAATATATCTGAAATTTTCTGAATTTCCTTACAATAGCTGAACAAAGCATCAGGCAAAACAGAGACTAAGTTATATATTAAATTTCTTTATAGAATAAATGGAAAAATTTTAGAAATTCACATATCTGGTATCTTACTATGAATTTCATATCTTCTGTAAAATAAATGGAAATATTAAACAACAAACATATTCAATATTAGATAGAATTTTCATCTTTGCAGAATTAGATTAATAAAGTATCTATGTTTGAAAAATAGACAGGCTTCTACTAAATAATTTGAGGAATAAAAGTTACTTTATACAGTATTTGTGAACTTGCCTCATTGGTAAACTCATTAACTCTGTGTATTTTTAGAGAAAAACATGTTCAATTCACAAATTCAAAATTTATTGTTTTATGTAGGTATTTGACCTAGAGAAGATTATCTAATTTCTCTGTATCTGTGGGAAAAGGGAATATCAATATTTACCTTATTCAGTTGCTGTAAAATTAAATGTAAACACAAATGTACAATAACTGTTAATTTTTCATTCCTCCTTATAGCTCAAACTTTAAGGCACATGGAGCAGTGTTTTGCAAATGGTTGGTATTTGGCAAATATTAGATTAATGGAACTCATTTAGCATGATGTAGCTCATGCCATTTCTTTCATCAGTGTCCTCACTTCTTTCATTGTTACCTCCTTCAATAACCAACTCCTTTTGTTTATCTGGTCATTCCATGGTGGTCTTTTCCCTTCAAGGCTTTGTTAAGCATGTAGATGAAGTCCTACCACAACTAACACTTCCAGAAACAGAATTAAAAATGTTAAAGTGTTGTATCAATCCATACAATCCATGCTACGGTACCCTCTTGGATAGCCCCTTACTCTACTCTCTCCTCTGTTTTCTTATATGCTATTTCAGAAGAGTTCACTCATTTGTTGTGTATATAGAAATAATAGAGTATAACACAAAGAAAAAAAAACAGTAAATTATGTCATGCAAAACATTTTAGATATATGCCAAATTTTTTTAAATCTCATTTAAAATTGACAAAAAGCCAAAGTACATCATGTTTAACTTTGGACAACAAATATGATTACTTTAATGCTGAAGAGGCTAATAAGTAAAGTCTACTTATATAAATAATGTCCCATAGATCTAGTTAGAAAGCAGTCATGACCTAATGAGGGTGTGGTGCTGTTTTCTGTCTCAAAATCATTTTGAAGCTAAAGTGCAGTGTAAAACCAAAAGCAAGACTCAACAAATAATTAATAAAAGCATTATGCATTGATTTATGACAAGTACCATTGCTCATGCAATTCTGCGGTAACCTTGTAGTCTCATGGCATCATACAATGGCACCTACTTGAATTATGAGCTAAGTCCTTAAAAGTCTCCTTCAGCCCTTTGTCCCTGCCGGGAGTTTCACCACGTAGTGCCTAACAACCTATTTAAGAACAGAGAGCAAATACTTTTTCACACACCTATTCTTTCTTCACATGGATTGAGAACAAGTCATAGCACCTCTCTGGAACATGAAGTACTTTTGAAATTAACCAGCTGAACCAGCATAGCTCCTGTTTTCTGAAAAAATATAAGGTGCATATTTACATTGTAAATATGGAAAGCAAAGACAAAATATGATCTAATAAACTTTATTATTTATAATGCCCAAGAAAGTCTTGGTTGTATAGCGTAAATTTTGACTTATTTTCTGGGAATAAAACAAATGAAAGTCTTTGGACAATCTATGACTATCATAGAGTTTTGTTTTTAAATTCCTATTATCCTTCAAATATAATAACTCCCTCTTCCCTTTGAGATTCTTTAAATATGTTTTCCTTTAATAACCACAAGAATGCTTTGTTCATTTTCCTCCAGTCTTCAAAAAGTACCTCAGGAGAGTCTTTTAGAGGAAATTGGGTATACAATCATAAAAACAATTCTGTCAGAATACAAACGTTTAAAAAAATCATTCTCATGTGGGTGCCTCGGAAAAAAAGTTCCCATTTGGCATGTTTGAGGGCTATTAGGGATGATTGCCTTTTCTATTTGCTATCTATGGACTGTAAATCATTTTGCAATCCTACCAAAATTCTACGTAGTGTTATGTGTGTATTGCTGGGTGTTGTGGGAGGAGAGGGTGGGATGTAAGGGAGCGATGCCCTAGTGAGTATGTCTTGTGGGTATTGTGTCCTTTTCATGATTCATTCTCATGGGAGTTCTGTCTGAATCGATCTGGGAGCAGTCAATTCCACCCCTCCTTGACACCCCTGCAAAGTTCCCACTTAGCTGCATGGGGTACAATCTTTCAAAGCTTTACAAGGACCTTAGGAACATTTTGTTGTTGTTTTTAATAAGAAAATTAAAGTCAGATGGAATGATCCTATTCTAATCCAATGGTAGTTCATAGAATAAAGTAAGCTCTGTTAGCATCATCTAATTTTGAGTAGGAAGAACTCTATGTTCTCTAATGACCACCACTAATTAAAGTCATGCTAACTGACCACATCTATCGCCCACTATGTAGAAAAATTAGTTTCCATTCTTTAGTCAGTATTTAAAAGGTACAGTAAATTTTGGTCTACTAAGTAAGTGAAATCCTGCTCATCACACACACACCCTTGAAAGTCACAGAGTAGGCCTAACCTTTTATCTAAGATGAAAGGGTCTTTTGATAGTTCATTAATGATTGTCTTGGATCTTTAGAAGAGGAAATTGGACTGGAGGAAAGAAGAAATTATACTGGTTCAGGGGAAGATTGTCACATAAGAAAGTTTAAAGGCATGTGAAGCTGCATATGGTTATTGTTCTAAATTTGGCAGAATAGTTTGTGGGTGTTAAAGGAGCACAGAACTTGTTATTTCTGATTTGGAGTGATCCAGTTTTTCTTTGAAATCATAAGTGTGTATATGTGTGTTTAAGTTTGTGGAAATGAAAAATTTCGTTCCTTTAGTAGGAAAAAGTGACACATTTCAATTTATTGAGATCATCAGCCACTCAAGAGAAGTATTTTGTGTCTTCATGTCCTCGGTGCCCACATGATGTTTTATGAATAGTGGTGGCTTATTGAATGTTTATTGAATATTTAAACATAAAATGTCTATTTTTTTAAACTTGAAATAATAGATATTAATTTAAAAAATGTTTTATATAACATTTATATTTTTTGAATTCATGATGGCATTTTAGATACATATTTTTCTTGCCTATGATTGCAAAATTCAATCTCCTATAAGCTAGAGTGATTATACTTTCTGTAGATGTTTCTTGTTGATATATAAATATTTAACTATATATTTTTTATTCCAGTTCTCCCAGCCGTGGCAGAGAGCAAATCTGCTGACATTCAGAATATGGTCCCAGGGACATATTTATGCTGGTAGCTAGAAGCTGAGCCTAGAAATACAGCTGCTTAGAGATACTTCTTATTTTTGGTATGCATGCATTTGGAGATTACACCAACTTCACCGGCTTTATCTATTGCACATATCCAAGCAAATTTCAGCTTGAGTACATTGCATATGTATATGTTGATTGTAGCTAAGGAAAATATTATTAAAACTTGGGGTTTGAATTCTTGACTCACCGATAGTGTTTGTAGTTTGGCTCTCAGTGGAAACCTTTTCTTGCTTCCAGGTACACTGGTTGTTGGTTCAGAGCCTTGTCTCTCTACCAAGAGGTTTGAATATAATCCAAAAAGCTGGAAGTCTTATCTTTACAATTCTTCTTCTTTCAGAAATGTTTTTTGTAAGTTATTTGCTGAAGTAGGAGATGTTACACACCAATGAACATAGAAGCAAGAACATTAGCTGTAGTAGCTCAAAGGACTAACAGTTTGCTGTAAACAAAGATAATCTCACTAAAATAAAAATGAAGTTGAAGAGAGTTTGGAAACAGTGTATTAGAACAGAGAGCTACCTCAAGAACTTCTGGGTTAACTCTGGTCTCTCCTCAAGTGTCAGACTCAGGAGAATGTTTAAATTCTACTTGTTAAGTTTGTTTGGCTCTCCCAAAGGACCTTCAAAATTGGCATGGCTAATACTATACATAGCACTTTCCCCCATTCCTTTTTCTTTTCTGCATTTCCCATTTCAGTCAACAATGATCTATTAATTACCTATTACTACATGATCAATTATTCCCATAATCAGTGGCTGAAAGCAATAAAAAACATTTTTATCTCACAGTTTCTTTGAATCAGAAATCTAAAAGAAGCCTGACTGACTGAGGGATTCTGTTTCAAGACATCTCGTGAGATTGTAGTCAAGATGTTGCCCATATCAACAGTCAACTGAAGGCTTTAAGAGTGTTGTTGAATCCAGCTCCAATGGTAAATTGATGTTGGCTGTGTGGGAGAGACATCATTTCATCTTCCAATTAATTGTCCTACAGCTGCTTGACTATTCTTTTTTTTTAAATCCTCACCCGAGGACATTCTTATTGATTTTAGAGAGAAGGGAAGGGAGGGAGAGAGAAAGGGAAACATGGATGTGAAATGGAAACATCAATCAGTTGCCTCTTGTATGCAGCCAACCAGGGATCAAACCTACAACCCAGACATATGCCCTATCACACCTGGGACCTATCAGTTTACAGGATGACACTCCAACCAATTGGTCCACACCAGCCAGGGCTTAAGTATTCTATGACATGGTGGCTGGTTTCCTCTAGAGCAAAAAGAGACTTGTAGAAGCCAAGTTCTTTATAACCCTGCCGTGGAAGCCACATACTATCACTTCTGTCACATTCTGTTGGTTAGAAAGCAACTGTTAGATCTGGACTACATCCAAGGGAAGGGTAATTGGGATCCACCTTTTGAAGAGAGAAGTGTCAAAAATTTGCAGATATATTTCAAAATGTAGACAGATGTGTTTAGCAAATCTTTCTAATTTTATTTACTAAAGAGCCTTTATAGATCGCCTACTCATTGTTTTTCTTTGTCCTACTTCAGGTCATCAAGATATCTCACTCTTCACTGGTCCCTCAGCTGCTATCTTGCATTTCTGCAACACCTCCGTACTATAACCAGAATGATCTTGCTAAAATCTGGTCACATGACTCTGCTTCTTTTTTTTTAAATATTTTATTTATTTATTTTTAGAGAGGGGGAAGTGAGGGAGAAAGAGAAGGAGAGAAATGTTAATGTGTGGTTGCCTCTCACATGGCCCCCACTGGGGACCTGGCCTGCAACCCAGGCATGTACCCTGACTGGGAATTGAACCAGCAACTCTTTGGTTCACAGGCCTGCACTCAATCCACTGAGCTACACCAGCCAGGGCATGACTCTGCTTCTTAAAACTCATGATTTGTTTTCCATGTCATGAAGAATAACTCAAGCACCTTAACCTAACATAGTTTTTCATGTCTCCTACATATGATTCCAGACTCAAAACCCTTTCTCTGCTTTAAATTTTCTATTTTGTTATACTGAACTTTTGTAATTTCTTGAATACATTGTGGTACTTTAAGTGTCATTCTCCACTGTATACCAGAAATCAGGAAACTTTTTATGAAGACCCAGATAGTAAAATCATTGGCTTTGTGGGTCACAGAGTCTGTTGTGACTATGAAACTACTGTAAAAATGGGGAATGACCATGTTCAAATAAACTTTATTTACAAAAATAGGTATTAGGCCAAATGAAAATCCGGGTTGTAGCTTGCTGGTCCTACACTATACTATCCCCCTCTTAAATAATATGACCAAGTTTCTTTGTTCAGATAACATTTATGATTGATCCTTTGTCATCTCAGGTATGGTATTCTCTATGAATATTTTCAGCTGCTTTAAGGTTGGAATAAGGGCCTTTGTTCTGTGATACCATGGCAGCCTGTAGGTACTATTTTGACTATATCATGACCTGAGATTACTGACTTTCTGGAAACCTTCCTCATTAAGCTACTGGGTCTTTTTTAAAATTATTTTTAAAATTCCATTGCCAAGCACAGTTTTTTGGCCAGTATGTTGAACAGCATTGATCCAGTTAAGGACTAATGTACAGAAGATTCTTAGGGATATATAAGAGGGGATTATATGATGTAACAACTCTGGTCTGTTGATATTTCAATTTGTTTCATATAAATAAAAGCAATGGGGTCTGAAAACAGATCCAGAGTTGAAGGCATAAGATATTTTTTACCTGTGATTTTCTGTTATAAAAAGAAATGTTCCCTCCAGGGAACACAAGCCATACCAATAAGTCTCAACAGTGTATGCTCATAAGAATCACATGTCAGATTGCTCTATGAATTCACACAGACACACCTGCATGCACCCAGATGCTCATGCAATAGCTCTGCAATGGTGAAGAGGACTTTAAGATTCCAGAGGAACCAAAAGTGATTGTATCATAAAGTAAGTGTTGAGAAACATTGTATATCTAGCAGGATAAATCTAATATAGTGAAATTTAACGTCCTATTTCAGATTATGATAGGTAATGAAAAAGAACTGTGCATAGGAATAATTAGATAACTAAGGGTGACTTTTGGATACACTATGCTAAATGACTGTTTAGCCTTAAGAAACTTGCTTGAGAAAACTCACCCTGAATTTTTTACAACTTTGAAATTAGGTAGCCAGATAATACAGCTCTTCATATTTTTGTTTTATTAGTTCTTAACTAGTGTACTTTTACAGTTGCATTGCTAAATTCTTATTAATATGTATGTTTCAGTTATCTACTGTTGCGTAACTAAATACCCCAAAACTTAGCGGCTTAAAAAATGACTATATACACTTTTCTAATTATTGTGCACTTTGGGTAGGGCTCCGTGGGGACGGCTTTGCTCTGTTTTACTATGCATCAGCTGTAGTAGCTCAAAGACTGGAGTCAGTAACAATCAGTGAGTAACAATCTCACTCACTGCTTTAATAGATGATGTTAGCATTAGCTGTGATGATTCAAGTAGCTAAGGCTGCAGCCAGATCCTTATACATGGCCCTCCCATGTGTCTGCTTGACTTCCTCACAGTTTGGCTGCTAAATTCCAAGGCCATATATTCCAGAAGAAAAGTAAGAAACATGGAAGCTCTTTCACCATTTGTAACCTATTATCAGAATATATGTAGGATTGCATTCATTGAATTTTATTCATTGTAACAAACTACCTTCCCGATTTCAAGGGGAGGAGAAGGAGACTGTACCTCTTGATAAAGGAATGACAAATTGCTATGCTATGTATTCTTGAATAATACAAGCAACTATTTTGATACAATCTATTACCGTACAAAATCATTTTTACTGTAGATGAGCATAATATGACAGCAACATATGAGAGAAAGAGCACATACAGCTTGGTGGGTTTTTACAAAGCAGTTGGAGAGGACACTATTGGCTCAAATTAAACAAAGGAGAAACATAGTGTAACTCTAGTAAGTCACAAAGAAACATCTTATGTTTAACATAAGAGGTAAGGATTTTACCCTTTGACTACAAAAAGAAATGCAGCCAGAGCAACAACAGTTGTGCCCCAAGAATGATACCAGTGATGCACGTATTACAGAAGGAAGTGTCAGAGAGTTCTTGGAAGAGACTCCTGGCTCCCTGCTCCAATACCCATTTTCCCCTTCTAGTAGGGAATCCCAGATTTTTAGTGGAGAACACAGCTGAATGGAATAAAGACTTTATTTACAAGCCTCCTTTCACCTACATGTGGTGATTTGAGAATGTGCTGGCTGAAAACGTTGTGTACATCATCTGGGAAGCATTTTTTAAAGGGAAAGGGACACATCTCTCATGCTCTCTACGTCTTTCTGATGACTGGAATGTACAGCTACCTCCTGAATAGAAAATAAATAGAAAATAAAGCAAACACTATGAGTAGGTCTCTGGTGATTATAAAGTCACTGTTCCAACATGGACTGTGCTCTCTCTCTCAGACTTTATGTGAGAAAAATATAAGATTGTGTTTTAGTAAGTTACTATTATTTCAGATTCAGTCACATTCAGTTGTATTCAATCTTACATATAACAATGACTGCATTATAGTTATCATGGATTTTTTTGGTATTGCCATCAACATTGCAAGTCTTCAGAGGCATAAAATCTTTGCTATATTATCAGCATGTCCCCTGCTATTGCTTTTGATGTCTTCGATTGATCTGCACACTCTCCAAAATGAATACACTTCATATTTTTTCATAGGTTTTTTGAGCTGTTTCACAAACTGAAACTACAGGTTCAGGTTTTCCATATATGAAACAGAAATAGTTTATTTCATAAGATTTGGGGGTGAATCACATGAGATAATATGAAAAATACCTTGCACAGTTACCCTGAAATAAGAAATAACTATTGTTTTCTATGTGTGTGATGGTGATAGTAGTAGTGGTAATGGTGGTTCATAACTATTATTCAATATTTTGTTTCTGAATTGATCATATGGATGTTATAAACATTGGAAACCATATTGTTTCATAAAAAGGAGAAATGGTGACTGGTCACGAATGTATGCCTGTTCTTTTTTATTGCCTTCACTCCTCTCCTTTCTGCGGGTGAGACTGTGCTCTGACTATGGGAGCAGAGACCTGTCTCAGGGTGGTTTGATGAGAAAACTAACGGGATTTTGAGGAAGGGGAGGAGTGGAGAAAATCACTGTAGTGGTGTGCCAATATCAACCTCCAGAAGCCACTATCTACCCCATTTAGAGAAAAACAAAAGCCCATTAGCAGCAAGAGAAAACATAGCTGTGTGCAGAGATCAAAAGGGTGAGGATGTGAGAAAGACATTCCTGATAACTTATCAAATCAATGGTCTCAGATATTTTTTATACTAGTTTTCCAATCATGTAAGAGAAAAACATTTTCCTGTTTTGCTCAGATTGTATTCACTGAGTTCCAGACTCTTGAAATTAAGTGAGTGCTTACTATGTCAGTGAGGAATTAGATCCAATGAATGACCTATTAGGAAATGTTAGGTGAATCTTATATTTGAAGTGTAAAATGAGTCAGAAATACTGTGATTATATTGTGTATGCATGTGTATGGGTATGTGTGTATGAGGTAGAACATACAAAAGTCATGTACATGCCTAGTAAAAACTATGTTTTTTTCCTAATTTTAATCTTTAGATTTTTCTCTACTTTGTAATATCCATTTATTCATCTAGTTGAAATTTCAACATGTAAGCTATACATTTTAATTGCAATCAATTACTTTATCTAAAATCCTGATTAGTGTGATAAACAGCAGTCTGAAAAGCTAGTGAGGTGTAGTTATGCACCATGCCAATTCCAGAAGGTATGCATATTTTCCTGAAGGTCTCATGCAACAAGCATGGAGCTTGGCTTTGAAGATCAAAGTCAGTCTTATCTTTTTATTTTAATCCTTAATTTTCTTCATAAAGCATACTTTTAAACCTTAAGGAGCTACTTTAATTTTGACACTTTAAAAATACTGTTTCATATAAACCAAAGTCAGCTATTTTCTTACTGAATTGGATATTAATGAAGGAGGGCAGACATTGCTTTTTTAAAAAGAGTCTGTTTTAGATAAAAAAAAGAGAGAGAAAATATTAACTTCAAAGACTGTAAGAATCACATGAGTAAAAATCCAAGGGTCATAATATTCTTCAATAGATTTTTCATGTAGTTAACAGGTTTTTTTTGAAAGGGAAATAATCTTATGTGCACGTGGTACTACTCTTTCAGAGACCCTCATGCATGTGTGTATCTACATACATACATGTGTGCATATCTACATACATATATGCATGTGTGTACATATGTATAAATGCAATTGTTAAACATATTCCTATTTCTTTTAATATACTTAATTATAGCTTTGTAAAACAAGTGAAAATATTTTCTATTATTCCTGAGGTAAGTGAATCATCGTCTTTACATAAATCTTAGAGATGCACGGATATATGATGCTCCTAAAATGATTCAGTCCAGTCTAGATAGTTAACCTTTGGGGCTGCAGTATAGTGACATTAGTCATGTAAAATCTAAATGTCCCTTAAGATTGTGATCAGGTAACCATTTTCCCCAGTCCTTTCATGGTGAGGTTTGACTATGAAATCTCATGATTCCTTTTTTCCTCTCGTTCTCCTGTTTTCTCACATTCTTCTCTCCTCTCCATTCCTACCTTACTCTCTATTGTCTTAAATTCTGTGCATTTCCCTTGCCTTGTTTACCACTTTTTTTCCAGTGGAAACTGAATATACTAACTTCTAATCGATTGGGTGAGCTCTTGAAACCTTTCGTGATAGCTGTAGCTGAGCAGGGTGCAGAACTTTCTGCATGAAAGCTGTTCCGCTCCCAGAGTTGGTTTCCCATTTTCCTTCTCTTCACGTTCCCGTTCCCAGGGACTTCCCATTCTGCTCTGTTCCACGGCAGATGCTCATTTCCACGCCCTGGGGAGATCAAGAGCTTGGAGCAGAAATAATAGCTTCTTCTCACAAAAACAGGAGGTAAACTGTAATAAAGTATAGGGGCCTATTTAGCAAAATCCTGAATTGTTTCTGGGCTTTTTTTATTGCTGTGTGAAAAACAAACTGGTTCTGTCTTGATTAAGGCTATGAATGCAGGGAAGTGTACGTAAGCCAGGGTTTGTGGTTTGAAATGCAAAACATGTGTCATTGCAACACGTGTTTGATATAAATATAAGTACTGAGAAGTATATTTTAGGAAGTTCTTGTGTTCTTCCCCTCATTGTGAATATTAAGAGTTTATTTTTTAGTAAGAGATGTGGATAAGCAGGTGGAATTTCAATGTAGTGAATTTGAAAGGGAATTCAATTCCTATTCTAAATTCAAACATCATTAAAAGGAAAGCAAGTAACTATGCAGTGCAAAGCCAAACACCATCTCATAGTTAAAAGAAATCTGTATTTGGCGTGCACTGTATTTATGAGCATTCCAAGCTCCTGAAGTTATCAAAATAAAGCATTTTGAGGTTCTGTAATAGGGGATGTATAACCTTGGCTTCAAGAAAATTGAAAGTGGTAGTAATGCTTGAGAAAGTTAATGTATTTTCTGTTATCAGCTCTTTTTTATTAAACAAAATATAAATGTAGTTATTACTTAAATTTAAAAAAATTGGTATAAGTATTTTGAGGAGATACTTTCCAGAACATGAATGGGAGGGTTTGTGGGAGACAATAATATTCTCATCTCAAATGGCAAATCCTTCGGTGATTTCAAAACCTCCCAAAGTTTCAGAGGGTTTGGGAGTAAAATTGGTGAAGAGTACAGATTTGGTATGTGGACTTTGATTGAAATAGGAAAATGGTGAAGTGACGAGTGTAGAAATAAAATCAAAATGAAGCAAACCCAGAAGCAAAATATGATGATGAACTTCCAAGTAATTTGAGATAAAATGAAAACCTAGGTAATATTGTAAGTTGTTTTTATGTGATCACTAGTCCCCTTACATATTTTTAAAAAATTATTTTATGGTCAACTATATTGGCAAACACTGTAGTTTTGTGTGTTTATTGAAGAGTTACAATGTAAAAGAGCATATTATCAATTTGGAGTATTTCTGGGAAATTTAACATTAACTTAGTGTTCCTAGTGATCTTTGAATTTTAGAGGGAAATTCACATAAATTCATTTAAACAAAAAAAGAGGCACTTTGAATAGGACTACTGGCATTGCAGCATAAGGGTAAGGAGCACCCTCATACCTCACAGAGATTCATGTGTGGGCATTTTAGTGGTCCCCTTCCAGCTCTTAGGAGTGATGCTCTGACAGGTGCAGCTGGAAGAGGTATTCTTTTCCTTTTCAGTCAGCTACAGCTGAATTCACACTATTTGATGCTCTATCTTTATTAAGAAACTCAAAGACACCAGAGCAAATCCTTCATATTTTCATTACATCCCTATTATGTTTTAATATATCTCATCTTTAAAAATTTATTTTACTCATATCACCTCTGATTATTGCTGCACTTTTTGCAACCCTCCCAATAAAACTCCTTATGTGAGACTTTTACCCTTATTGCCCTGCTTTTTAACCAATAATTTATTTCTC
The DNA here is from genome assembly GCA_004027475.1 of Anoura caudifer. NCBI lineage: Eukaryota > Metazoa > Chordata > Mammalia > Chiroptera > Phyllostomidae > Anoura > Anoura caudifer. The sequence goes on from PVKU01004924.1 coordinate 72,557, forward strand.
AAATCCTTCAAATCCGGTTCCCTTCCCCAAAGTTCCACTGAAGCATCAAAGTCAGGGGTGATCTTCATGCCTTGTTCACTCAATCTCTCAGCAATATTTGATACAATTGATTATGGCCTCCAGGGAAAAACAACAACAACAGCAGCAGCAACAACAGCAACAAAGCTCGCGGTTACTGCTTTATGCCATCTTCTGCTAAGCTCCCTTCATGCCTACTCTCTTTGCTCCAATTGCTCTTTATTTCATATCCTATATTTACATGTTGAAAATGTAACCTCTTTTTAAACTCTTCTGTGATCTTGTTCACTCCCATTATTATCATTCATTCATTCATTCATTCATTTTTATTTTTGTTCAAGTACAGTTGTCTCCATTTTTATGCCACCACTTCCCCTTCCCCACCCACCCCACCTCCTCCCCACAAAATTTTGCTGTTTGTTGATGACTTTCAAAGGTCTTTGTCATCCTTATCTTTCCTTAGAGTTATACATGTCATGTTTTCTGGCATCTCCAATAAATATCTCTTTGACATTTCAAATTTAGAATGTTCACAATGGAGCTCTTGATTTTACAGCCTTATCCATGTATCAGCAAATGGTAGCAACAGCCACAGAGTGTCTCAAGCCAAATACCTAGGAATTCTTTTAAATTCCCCATCTTCCACATACAGAGTTCATTCACACCTATTTCCAAAGAACCATCAAAACTGTTCACTTCTCCCTCCCCCAACTCAGGAAAATGCATGCTTCATTTAATATTCTGACCCTCTTTAGCTGGAGAGTAAGCACCTTGCTTTTCTCTTTTGTCCTGATGAACAGGACTAAAGCAGGTGGTCTTCTTTGCTGCTCTGATTTATTCAATGTACAAATAATAGCCAACATGTTTAGATACTGTTATATTTAGCTACAAATTCTGCAGGATACACTCTGTTAGTCTATTAGACTGTTCATAGGTTAACCGCTCTTGCTATTTTGCTATTTTAAATAAACTACCAGCTTCCTATTCTAGGGAAAGTGCTTATTTCTGGGATCCCAACAAATACTTGAGATTCAAATATATTCAAAATGCACTCCCTAAGATTGTCTCTTAAGTGAGTCTGTCATTTCCATTTCCCAATCATATTCCACCTGCTCTTGACTTTTTGCTCTTTCTCTAATCTGTTTGAGGTGTATTCTTTCTAGTATCCCTTCTATTCTTGAAGAAACTTCTGACCTTTCATTTTGCTTATGTAAAATTATTTCTATTGTGTAAAGTTTAAGCCCTGGGGCTAATACATTTTTCCTTGGGATCTTGCCCATAGTCAGAGTCTCTAAAATAAGTATTTTCGGATTTATGAATAAAAGGGCAACTTATAATGATTTACTCAGAATGTTATTTCAGCTTAAAGCTGTCAGGGCTCAAGTAAGAACTATCTGCTTGTGCCCATAGACTTGAGAACAAGTACATTGTTCCACCCTGAAGTACAGCAGGTAGGCGGTAGGAAGGGAGAAGTGAAAGAGAAAGAAAGAGTGTATAGCCATCAGAACTAAGTGAGTTTGGGAGTCTCTTAAACCGAGGTACCACGTGAGTCCCAACATTATGAGAATTATAAGCCCTTGAATTATGTTTGGCCCAGGAATATTTTTATCAGCAGACTAGCATTAAAAGCACACATAAGATAGTTTCCAACAAAATAACTGATTTTTAAAAATTGCCTCAATACAATAAATAAAAACTGTAGTTCAGAAATTGTATGTTTACTTGAGAATAATAATTGAAAAGACAAGTCAAGCATGACAGAAAAAAAAAAGCTTTTCTATTTACTGCAAGCCATAGGTCATGTGGCTGAATCTACGGAGCTGAAAAGGATCATGTACTCAGTGGATTTATAGCTTATACCTCATCGATTCAAAAAACCTTCAAAATTCCAAGAAAAAAATACTTGAGCCTAGAATACGTATTGACAACTTTTCAGCTACAACCTTGAGATGTCTTTAGATTCATGTGAACTTGTAAGAACTTTCAGAAAATGAATAATTATTGATTGAGATGCTAAAAAACTTTAGAGAATTGATAGGATATCTCAGTGTTTTTTAAAAGAAGTTTTTCACTAAATCTTTCAGATGATCTTAGTAATATTTACCACTAATCTCAGAATCAATGGCTGTTTCATAAATATGATTGTCTAATGAAGTACCAACACAATTTTACATCAGTTTTTTGAGATCAGTTAAATGAGTTTTTACTCATTTATCAAATTAGTCTTCAGGCTGCTCCTGAAAAACACTATAGTTACCCAGAAACAATCACAGGTATGTCTGCCCTGACATTCAACAAAGTCTTCAAAACCACTACAGCTGTATGTTGACTTCGTTTTTAGGTGGCCTCTTAGAATATCTGCTTAGTCTTTAATGGAATACAAATTATATTTATTTCCTAAAGAACTGAGAAGGGGAAACAATGAAATTTTGCATTGTAGATATGCATCTTTTCTTAGAAAAACTGTCATAAATCTTTAGCCTTATATAATTGAAACCAAAATAAAAAATTCATGAATAATACAATTGAGATTTTTTTTATGGTTGCAAAAGGGTTGTTTTGTTTATTAAAATGTACTTGACATATATTGTTATATTAGTTTTCAGGTGTATGTGGAGTTCTGTGTGGCGTGGCCCAACTCCCACTCAGAGATGCACAGGACCCATGCCCACAGATAGGTTTTCCCATAGGAAATCAGGCCTGCATTTGTACCCAGGCTGCTTTGAGTCTTGCTTTTGCTAAAACTCCCTCACCCTGATTTGAGACAGCAAGTGCTTACTATAACTTCCTAAAATCCATGCTAAACCTCGCAAGGACCAATGTAACTGGTTCAATCACTTTTCCCTTTTCATTTGCAAATATCCTTCTGTGATGTCATTTGCGGCATCATCTCCTTTGTTGTCTGTGAAAGGTAACCCCCTAAAGTGAACCTGTGCATAGTGAGTGAGAACCATCATGTAATGTGGGAGGAAACCCAATAAAGGCAGTAATGGCAGAGGCCACAGGCTTTTGCTCCCCTTGAGAGAAAAGCAATGCTGTCGTTTTTCCTCCACCAGACTCGGTAGTCCGTGTGAATGATTCATTTAATCCATAATGATGCAGGCCAGTGTCTGCATCAGGTGTACAATATAGCAATTCAACATTTATAAAATTCACAAAGTGATTACCACAATAAGTCTAGTAACCACCTGTGCCTAATATTCACAAAGTTATCATGAATATTTCTGACTATGTTCCCTATGCTGTACATTACATCCCATGATGTATTTATTTCATAACTGGAAGTATGGCTCTCTTATTCCCCTTTATCTATTCTGCTAATCCGCCAAACCCATCCTCCACTGACAATCATCAATTTGTTTCCTCAGTCTATGATTGTTTCATTTTGTTCATTTATCTGTTTTGTTTTTTAGATTACACATACAAGTGAAACCATATGCTGTTTTTCTTTCTCTCTGACTTACTTCAAGTAGCATAACGCCCTCAAGGTCCATTAATGTTGACACAAATGGCAAGATTTACTCATTTTTATGGCTGGATAATATTCCATTATATATAATATATATATTCCATTATATAATGTATTATATATTGATATATAATTTATAACATTCTATTGTGTGTGTGTGTCTGTCTGTCTGCCTGTCTAGGAAGTATCCAGCCAGGTACTATGAAGAGTAGAGATATTTATTGAACAAGCTACAGGAAACAGTGTACATAGGACAATGATGCCTCAATCCTCTTGGAATTTCACAGTTTTCCCAGTTGCCACCAGCCTCCCCATCATATTTTCCCAAATCTCATTGATGATGTGAAATCTCTTCACTTTCAAAGGTGATTTTAATTCCAGGAAAAGCTAGAAGTTGAGGGGCACCAAATCTGGGCTATAGGGGGCCTGAGTCACCTGGGTGATTTGATGTTTCACCAAAAACCTCCAAATAAGACATAATGCATGAGTGGGCACATTGTCATGATAAAACTTCTAATCAGCAGTTATGCATAGCTGTGGCCTTGTAAATCATCTGGATAGTTTCTGTGGAGGAATGTTCAAGACTAATGCAAAATTTGATGCAGATTTGTTGCTCTAATCACTCAGTCATTTTGAATGTGATGGCCACATAGTACACATGCTCACTCAGTGGTGTCTACTGCCCCACTGACTGGTACAGTGAAGTCATCACTGTTCTCACATGAGCATTCCAGTCCACTCTCCTTAGTTGCCAGGTTACATTGATATCATGCAAACTGTTCTTGTTATAATAATGGTTGGACTTTTTCAGACAGACCTCGATTATATGTGTGTGTTTGTGTATATGTGTATATATATCTATACATTATTCTATCATGTATATTATACACACACACACATACATACACACACACACACCATACTTTCTTTACCCATTGCTTTGTTAAGGGAGACTTAGAGTGTTTCCTTGCCTTGGCTACCATAAACAATGCTGCAATAAACATGAGGGTGTACTTATCTTTTCAAGTTAGTGTTTTCATTTTCTTCAGATAAATATCAGAAGTGAAATTGCTGAATTATATGGTAATTCTATTTTTACTTTATAAGGAACTTCCATACTGTTTTACATGGTGGCCGCATCATTTTACATTTCTATCAATAGTACACAGTGTTCCCTTTCTCCACATTCTCACCATCATTTATTTCTGCCTTTTTTATGATCCTATTTTATTAGGTGTGAGGTGATATCTCACTGTTGTTTTGAATTGAATTTCTCAGGTTATTAGTGATGTTGAGCAGCTGTTGTTCTTCTGTTCATCTTCCTTGGAAAAATGCCTATTCATATCTTCTGCCAACTTTTTAAAAATTAGATTGCTTTTCTTGTTGTTGCTATTGAGTTGTCTGAGCTCTTCATATATTTTAGATATTAACTCATTATCAGATATCTGATTTCCAAATATGTTCTCCCACTCATTAAGTTGTTTTTCATCTTGTTGATATTTTTCTGTGAAAAAGATTGTCAGTTTGATGGAATTCCCCTAGATTTTTGATCAGTGTGAACAACCCCATGGACGTATAATCTATAAGATGAATGGTAAAATATACAAATTCATAAAGCCATATATTATAGAGAAAAATGAGATCTTATTTCAAATTCATATTTTATCACTCAGTTTTTATTATTGACGGGGTTTTGATATAATTAAAGTGCAACTGCTTTAAAACATATAGTAAAAGAACTTTAAAAATTTACTAAGTATTTTGACATTGTGGAGTCATAATAAATGTAAGTGCTCTTTTGTAAATTAGGTATTCAGACTTGGAGGAATTCAAGTTCCATTCCTGACTACAGTTTCACAACAGTGTGAAGTTGGGAGAGGGCCAAATATGTTTGGTGTGGCTAAATCTCCTCTCTACATTATAGAGAATTGGTATCCAAGAGCATTCCCAGTAAGCCAAGTACATCAGACAGGTCTGTTTTATTTGACCTTATCTTCTTCCACTTCTCAAGGTTATTAAAAGATCTTGCAAGCTATTGAGAATAGCAATAGTGAGTAGAATCCCTGATCATAAAAGGAAGGAATGGCTTGTTGCCAAATTATGAGCAACTATTAGTACTTGTTTAGCTCAGTTCTTTCAGAGCCTTCTGACAGCAAAGAAACCTTTTGTATCATATCTTGTCTTTTACCTAGGGAAAGAAAATTTGCATTATCATTTCCAAAGGTAGTTCTGCTCCATGAAATTATATTCATGATCCAGATCCCATCAGTATTAGGCTAGTCTCTTAATTTCACCAAAATCTCATTCTATGGTAAGTAATTTTTAGTCTTTGTGATGTTTACATCTTCAAATACTTGTAGACAATCATTATTCTATGCCTTGTTTGGTACTTAGCTCTGCTTTACATATTTAGTACCTTTAATCTTCCCTTATGATTAATTAATCTTAATTCTATTTCATTGAAAAATGTGCTTGAATAGGATTTATGGAAACTAAATATTATTCAAACTTGGGCTTAGGGAAATAAGTTAGACATTGCCATGAGAAGGGTCATTCAGTTGACTTCAGAGATGGTTTAAAAATATGCAATAGATACATAATTTGCACATTTTTAGTTTTCTTAACCATTATCAATGGGATTCATGACTTGCTAGCCCAAAATATGGTACATTGGTATATTGAACATTTGAAACTGAGTTTGAAAAACCAATTGAGGAAGAAAGATCACTCTGACTTCCTCCCCTCATTGACCTTCAATGGTGTGGCAAAGGCACACCAAGAAAAATCCTAACAGGCCCTACAAAGTTTCCCCTAGTGTATTAAAATTACCTCATACTACTTAATATGTCATGACTGTGTGTTTTCCATCAAACCTGAGATAAAATACTCAGCTATAACAATTTTGGGGGTGTTTATTTTCTTATGAAGGCTCTCATGTTACATAAAACTTATACTAAATAAATATCATGCTCTTCTCACGTTAACCTGTCTAGGTCTTACATTTTAGAGCTAGCCAAGGACACTAAGAAGGCCGAAGAAAACTTTTCCCTCCCTATGATATACTTATTTCTCAGCCAGATTTATCAGTGTTGAACACTGGTATTGTAATGAGGTGCAGCCCAAAGGGGGGTCCAGAACTCAAGGTGTCCAGGAAATATTAGAAAAATATATAGGATGGCTTCTGCCTCCCCCAACAGGTGTGATTTAGGGGAAGGAACACATGGAGCAGGAACATGCAGAGCTGTTTTGTATAGCAACAGCTTTGCAGCTAACCTCTGACATGGTCATTTAACATATCTATAACCTTTAAGTGGCTTCATAGATATGTTAAATAGCTGTGGCCATGCTTTGAGCCAGAGGGATGGAAGTGACTTCCACCCAAGTTGTAACTAGGAGGCAACTCCCCCTAGTTACAGCACCTGCATGAGAGTTTGGAGAAGATAGGCTTCATGCCATGGGGCCACACTTGCCCAGACTTACAATGGCAGCCCAGTAAACTTGAAAGAATACAGGAATGCTGGCAGGTGTAACTGATTGTAGGAGGAGTTGGAAATGGGGCTGCAGAGGAAGATTGGCGCTGGGATTTAAACCCAGATGTGGAGGCCATGTGAGGAGGGAATCATACAGCTTTGGCAGAGGGGAGACCCCTGCAACTTTGGTGAGAGTGAGGTCCATGTGGCTTTGGGGTGCTCCCTTTTGCCACGTGGCTTAGGAAGCAGGAGAGACTTTGCCTGGAAGAAAAGGGGTGAAAGCACTCTTGCTGGTTAGCCATGAAAATGTGCCACATGGCTTTGGATTAACTGGGGAGCCTGGTGGCAACATAGCTGATGGTGCCAGGAGCCTGAATCACAGATGTCTACTTCTTTTCCTGAGATATAGTACCCCAGATTAGGGCAGAGGGAGAAGGAAGGACTGTGTGCATCTGTGGGTATCCTAAAGGACTTTAATATTTTAATGAAGACATTAGGTCACTACTTTAAGTCTGTATAGCTTTAAATAAACATTTCCTTTCCTTTTCACAAATCTCTGGCATTGAGAGACATCTTTCCTCTGGCAGGGGGCACAGTGAACCTAGTGGGGGGTCCTTTTGGTAATAGTATAGTGTACCCCCCTTGGCTCTGTTCTGTAACAGTATTGGACAAATGATGTAAGTGGCTTTTAGTCACTTTATTTCAGTTATTTTCCTATGCTGTAATGTTTGTTGTTATCGCCTTCTTTTTTCTTGGGATGAAGAGAGAAATTCTTACCTAAAATATTGAATACCTGTAAGCAATATCTTTGGTCAAGCTGAGAAGAGAAAATTTAGGCAAGTATCTTTTCATGGCACCCCTCAAGTCCCACAGGACAGGACTCTCATGTTTAAATTATTACTGTTCCTTCACTGAATAGTTTAAAGTTGCCATTTCTGTAGTATTTGCAAGCTTGTTCTGGAATTCCATGGTGTGCAGGTAAAAAGAGAAGAGAGAGGACAGCAAGGAAAAGAAATCACTGGAATCATGATGAAAATCTATAGGCCCATCCCAGAAACCTGGGAATTAGGCATTTAACTATTTACACCACTGATTTAGCTTTGTCCCAACTCTTTGGGGAACTTTGAGGAAATTTTCACAGTTCGTTTTCCAAGTAGTTTCATTTAAGCTGAATTTTTCTCTTCTTTTCTCTTAAAGATTTAATCTAGCAATGGCTTACCTGAGAAACATATTCTAGATTCTTTGTTTCTGTACTAAGAAGTCTAATGTCATACAAGCTCTGTGCATCTCATTGCCTTTTCCAGTTTGCAGAACTAAACTTAATGGCAGAAATCTTCCTTTCAGCTCTTAAGAAGTCTTAAATATCTTCTCATTGCACTCAAAATAAAACCAAAACTTATTTTCTTCACCTACTAAGCCTTAATGGTCTAACCTACAGTTCTCTATTAAATGAACAAATGCAAACAAACACAAGATGTTTTGACTATGACGTCTGTATACTGACAGATTTTCTTTTCATATCTGGTAATTGATTGTATGGAGTCCAACAAGCCACAGCCACAATATCCAGAGTTCACTGAGGAAAGAGAATTGGCTCTCATTAAGCACCTACCATTCTCTATAAATATCAGACAGCTTTGTGTGTACATCAGCCCTTTGAGGTAGGCATTATCATTCTCATTTTTCAGTTGAGTCAATTTGAGAGTCAGAGTAATTAAATGATTTCCAAGTTAACAAAACTGGTAAGTAAAAGAGCTTGACACAAACCATGATATTGAAATGGCTCACCCTAGAGGTACTGTCAATATTTATGGTGTAAAGTATTAATCCATTTTTTTCTTTCAACAAACCTTTACTGGGTGTCAATTTCTGCTAGGTACTCTGCAAGATGCTAGAGGTAGAATAGGTACGCAAACCCCAGAAATGATCTTTGTTGTCTGGGAGCTTGTAGTATAGTGGACGGTCAGACTTTCAGCAAATAATCATGATTTTGACTATGCCATATGCAGTTACTGACTATAAAAAGTGCTCTGACGGTATGAAATACAATCCTATATACGTGTGTTTTAAAAGGAACTGAGAGCAAGGTGACAAGGATGGCCTTCCTGAGGTAGTGATCATTGATATCTGAAGGATGAGTAAAAAGCAGAAAATAAAAGTGGGTGTTATTTTTCAGGAAGAAAGAACATTTGCAAATATAACTTTGGTGTTTTGGGGGATACAGAAAAAGCTGGTGTACGTAATAGAAATCATAAAATAAAGGGAGGATGTTAAAAGATGCAGAGGGAGGGAGAGTAAATCTGAAGTTAAACTCACAGACCCTCATAGGTCATGCAACATTTAAGTACTTACATATAAAGGGAGTCAGATCTTCCACTAACGAACCATTTGTTTACTGAAATGAGATGGCCAAATCAAGTACCCTTTTTTCTTCAATGGATCTAGTACTGAGGACTGAAACATTGGTACAACGTCCCTGAACATATAGTGCAGGGAACATAAAGCACTTCATTCACTTATTCATTTTTGATAAATTACATATAAGAGTAACTAACTTGCATGACCCTTATTTAAGAATCTTATTATATAGTGAGAAAAATATTCTTATGCAAGTATCTCTGGTCTAATTATGAAGTTGTAAATGCCACAGATGGAGATCGAAATAAGGTGCTAAATCCTAAGGAAGCTTAATGGTGGTGGTGGGAAGGGCAGTTGAAGGATTATGGAAATGTCCCAGGAGGAAGTGCTAGTGAGTTAAGTCCATTTTTAATGGCTAAGCAGTACTGGGACATTCAGAGGTGACCAGAATGTCTTTCCAGCCTGGCATGTAGTGGGTGTAATGAGACAGGAAGGCTGTTAAAGGGGGGAACATTATAAATGTGTAAAGCAAACTGGTACCAGATTAAGGAGTTCCTTGAAAAATGGCAATAAGTAGAGATTAATCCTGAAAGATAAGGGATCATCACTCAAGGAAGACATAGGAAAACACCTGTATATGATAGAGTTGCAGGAATGAGAAGTTTCCTGGGAGAACACACATGCATTGAGCTGAATGAGATTTCCATCTGGAAATAGGAGGCTGCTTTGCTAACAACCAAAAAGATCAGACACTTTTTTTAGCTACGCATGTTTTTGTCCCTTCTTTAACTGTTGGGGCAGGGAAGTGACTCATGCGCTTTGTCAGGCGATGTTGTTGGACACTCTAAGTGAAGAGTAAAAACAAGCAGGGTGGGATGGAGTATTTCACAGCTTTCTTCTGTTAATGAGCCCTCATTATTCACCTTGAGAAAGAAGCACCTGAATTTTCTAACTTGAACCCTCAGGGTAACTGCCCTCTGATGCTTCTGCAGCTCTCAAGACAACATTGTTTAGACTGCAACTGTGACAACAAAGACTGACAAGAGAAGGGGATTCCGGAATTTAAGTGCCTTTTCTCCATGTTATATATGCTAAACACCACATCTAGATTTTGCTCCCTGTTTCACTGATAGATTTCCTGCTGGTGGTTTTGGGAAATATCTTTTCATTTTTACATTGACGTTACTGTGTTAAAACTTTAGTATTTTCTGTTGCTGATTACATTGTTCCTCGACAATGGCCAGCATTTGGTTGTCTCCACTATTATGGTTCTGCTATGCATGCACTGAGGGATACAAATGAATGTTGTAAATGAGGGTTTTTAAAAAAATTCCTTTCAGCGTTTTTCAGTGTGGAGCAATAAAGCCCTCCCTTCTTCAAGTGATATCTTCAGATACGGGATTTGTTTATCTGTGTCTTGTACTTCTAAACCATTTTATATTTCTAGTCTTTTTCTCAATACTCTTTGAAATATTATGATGTCTAGAACCTTTTTATTCATAATGCTTGCTTCATAAACATTTAAAAACTGTACAATGCTATGATAACAAAAGTCATAGCATTGGGAAAATGCTACATGGGGGAAAAATCTTCCAAGTAGCAGTTACAAATTTGTATTAATAGTTTTTCAGCTTTTTATTTTATCAGCCACCCACTCTTATCTTTTATATTTCCTGGTAGCTTTTTATGATACAAGCCTTTGCTGATTTATAGCACATTAAAGATTCTAGGAGTACTAAATAAGATATATTTTCAAATAAAATAAAGGTCTTGCTTTCTTGGAAAATACAGACAATAAGAATGAGATGAATCCCTTTGTTTGAAGTCAGTTACTCTTCTGGGATCACTTACTGGTTCCATCTGCAATTACTTCTTTTTGCTAAATGCCTCAGTATTTGATCAGAAACATGCTGCTTTGATACAACTGGAAAATGTGAATGCTTGTGCTTAACATTTAGTTTTACATTTTTTTCTTATTGTTTCACATTAGGTTTCATTCATCCATCCATTTAACATTTAAGAAACACCCAGGTCAGGGAGGGTCCTGGTACTGCTTTACACTCTGGAAGAAATGGGGAGATGGGGGTCCTGTAAAACAGATAAAACACAGACCCTGTATTCAGCTGTTTGGGAGGGACTTATTCTTTTTTGGTATCCTGGATGAGGAAGACCATTGAACGGGAAGCTCCCTTTCACTTCAAAGAGTGTTTGTGCATATATGAGATGCCCTGAGAGGCCAAAGAGAAATAGGGCTTACATTCAGTGAGAGTGAGTGAAGCTGAGTATGACAGAGAAAAAGTCTGTTAAAAATATCCCAATGGGAACAAACAAACAGCATCAGCTGTGTCTCATTATATAGTAGTAAAGACTGTAGAGGGCAGGATTGGGAAGAAAAGTGAGGATCCAGAAGTGAAATAAACACTGATTAATATTTGGAATGCACAAGAGGTTCACAATCTAAATAGCAACAAAAGCATAATCTCTGTGCTGCTGATTTTGGGACCAGCCAGGAATAGTAAGAGCGAGCTGTAACTCCCACTGCACTGATGGCTCTGAGAAAGTAAGCAGAACCATTCCAAAAGTGGCAAGTGTAACTCTTACACACCGACAGAATATCACATAGCACATCATGCTCATACTGCTTTATGACATAGCTTACAATTGTGCCTAATTGTGCATATATAATACAAGTACAATAATACAAAGAGGCATTGCATTAGTTAAAAAAAATTTTTTAGAAGTCTATTGTGGTAGAGTTTGAGTTCACAACAATAAAGTTCTATTGTAATGAAACAAATGAAGCATAAATGGATATACATTAGAATTATAAGGTAAGTAATTTGCCTAAGAGGTAAATATTACTATACAGTAATAGAAAACTGTAGAAATATGCCTTGAAGTTTAAAATCAGTGCCCAGGTACCTAAGTAAGTAAACAGATTGTATGAAGGAGTTTCCATTTCCTCACATAGCCCATTTTCATCAGTTACCTAAATGGTACTTAGGGCTTTAGCTTTCATGAGACTCTTTAGTCTATCATTTAATGTGAAAATTCCATTTGCTTTCATATCTGAAAAAGATATACCCTGTACTTACAACCTGAGTTGTAAAGGACAGCTAAATGATTTCTGTAGTTATCCTCACTCCTTATATTTTGCAGAGTATTGAATTTCCATTTTATTGTAGCAAGGCTAATATATGTAAGGGCTGTTGGATTTTTGTGTATTTTGAAGAAAAGTACGTTAGGAACTGATGCAGAAGCAAAGTAAGTACAGAACATTATTAATTTATAAAAAAAGAAGGAAAGAACAGGGAGATGGCAGCAAATCAATATACAAACATATCACATTGGTAAGCCTCAATGTTACCATAACTGCTGAAGTTTAACCATATACAATTTTACCTCCACAAACCACAGCAATTATAATGAATATATTTTAAACCATCCAATTTTGAAAGACAGTAAACTACATGCAAACAGTATAATTTTGATATTTCGAAAACTCCACCCTAAAGTTTATAAATCAATTCACTTCAAGGACGTAAAACAATGCGATAAATGCCATAAAGTCTCAAAATGTAGCCAACACATGTTGATAAAAATCTGTGTTAACATTAAACAGTTTCAAATATAGGAATATGTTTTGTCCAATACATACGTTCTAGAAAATATAAATCCTACATAAAGCTGATGTGCATTAATTTCCCCTAACAAATCACCACAAACTTAGTGAAATGTATTCTTTGCAGGCCAAAGTAACATTGGGCCAAAAATCAAGGCGTCAGTAGGCCCACAGTCCTGCCGAGGCTCTAGAGAAGAGTTTATTCCTTGTCTCTTCCAGCTTCTGGTGCCTACCAGCATCCTTTGGCTTGTGGCCACAAGACTCGCACCTTCAAAGCCAGAATCTTCAAATCTCTCTCTACTCCATCTTCACATGGTCCTGTGTGTATCAAATCTTCCTCTGCTTCACTACTGCAAAATACACATATTACCTTTAGGATCCAGCCAAATAATCCAGAATAATCTTTCAAACTCAAGATCTTTAACTTAATCACATTTGCAACCATCCTTCTACCTCCCCATATGTATTAGAATGCAGATATCTTTTAGGGACTGTTTTCCAGCCTAGCACAGTTGTCAACAGGAAATACCTGATATTCACAGAAAAATATTTATGCACTAAAGAAATATTTACTCGACAACTATGTGGTGGCACAAAGCTAGGCAGAAAGGATATAACCTGCAAACAAGAGAGCTATTGTTCCTGTCCTACAGTGACTGACAGCTTCCACACTCTGTGAAGTAGGTGAAAAGGACATCTTATAGAGACTTGAGGAGGTTAGTAGGAAGTTTGAAGACTACAGAGCAGTTTAGAAATGGCTGCTGTGGGAAAGTGAAAGAGAAAAGATTGGGTCAAGTAGGATCTGGGACCAATGTTGGACCATTTCAGGGTCCAAGTGTACTAGCCAATTACTTGTATTTCCAGCTCTTCATCTTCATAGCCCATTGGTAACTCTGCAAGTTCCTTATTATAATTTTTTAGAGTATAGGGCAGGAAAAATATTTTTTCTCCACACTCTGAGTTCTTAGCTGAGACCCATATAATAAAAGACAGATTAGCAACAAAAAAAACCCAGAAGTTTATTAGCATACATATTCCTCTGAACACCTGGGAGATACTCAGGGAAAAATGAGTGACTCCTTGAGGTAGACTAAGTCACCGGCTTAAATACCATCTTTAGTTAAAGACAAAAGATAGAAAAGTGCATGTGTGTGGTTGTGTGTGTGTGTGTGTGTGTGTGTGCGCGCAGGGCCTGGGGTGGGTGGAAGGGTGGTGGTGGTGGTGATGGGGTTGGTGGTTATGGCCAGACACCATGAAAAGGAAGGGTAAGGTTTGTTATGCACTTTTAAGTCAGTGATGAGAGCTTCTTATGATTTAGAGTCATCCTTCTCTACCTGGTACAGAGAAGGAGACACCTTTACAAATGGAGATTTTCTTTACAGAATGGTAACTGGTACTCTGTTTTCAGAGCTTTTCTTGTGTCTACCATTTCTCCAAATAATCAACTGAAAATAATCCTTATAACAAAGCGGTATATTTTGGGGTGGCATATTCTGTTACCATTCAAGCATGTACCATTTATCATATCAATGAAATTTTTCCAATATATATCATTGAAAGATTATTTATCATTACTTACAAGAAGATGTATATTGTACAAAAAAACAAACAGGAAAGTGTTTTTAAATAATTGTTTATCATTTTAAATTAGATTTAAAAAGAACTGAAATACATGAAAGTTAGCAAAAAAACTGTACCGATAATATTTTAGAATTTCAACATCTGTTCATGTTCTGTTTCATATCTATTTTTACCTGGTTTTTGGAAACAGATCACAAGAATTTGCAATATGCAATTATTTAGAAAATACTTTAACAGATATGAGAATTATATATCTGCTTCTTTTCTTGATTATTCCTTTCATATTTCAGTACTTATCTCTAGAAAAGTACAAGGCAGGAAAAATGTCAAATATTACCCCTCCCCTAATTTAAAAAAAGCTGAATAAGGAAATAATGTCTAAAGCAAAACTAATTTGCAAATAGGAAAATCCATATTTAACTATCCAGATTTGGGGGTTTCCATGACTCAATGATCAGCTCAACCTGCCATGCAGACATCCGTTCTACATTTACTCTATTCTTACATTTTTAGCCTCTTTATATTCTAGTTGAAACCAGATGTTCCACACCTTCTCTCACTAAATCTTTTTCACATCTCTGTAATGTGGGAGGGAGTAAATAATACTTTGCTAACAGTGCTTACTAATCAATTTTTTATCCTCCTTCAGTTTACTCTCTCTCTACCCCATGGAAGGAAATAATTTGCTGTGGGCTTCTTTGCCTCAGAGGAGGAATCTGGTAAAATGAAGTAGAGAAATTTTTTTCTAACACTTCAGCCTAAGGGTGTAAAGTATTTCTCAGCATAGACACAGTGGCCTATGGCTAACAGCATAGAAAATGAGAATCATTGCCACTTTGCCTACCACTTGCTTCTTACTACCAAGCTGGGCAAAAAGAAGAGCTGTGCTCCACTCTCTGGCACGTCCCAAGAGAGGCAGCAAAACCCAAGAGAAGTATAGAACCAGACCGGAATTTCTCAATCTGGGTGTCATTGAGATTTTGTAAGAAATAATTCTTTGTTGTAGGAAGCTGTCCTCTGCACCATGGGTTGTTTAGTAACAATTGTTGCCTCTACCCTGTAGATGCCAATATCTCCCCAACTGTGACAACCAAAAATGCAGCCAGAATCACCAACTATCCCTGGCAGCAAGCAGGGCAGAAAAGTCACCCTTATCTGAGAACCACATATGACCAGGTAGATAAGACCTTCGATGGCCCCGATACAACCTTCCTATTCACATTCCATTGGAATATTGAGCCTGGTTCAGTGTCTCTCAAAAATTCTTGAAGGCAAATTTATAACTTCCCAAGTGATCAAGATACAATGTAGACCAACTGTGAAAATGTGTTCAAGATATGCCTGTTATTTATCCTGCCAGAAAGTCTTTTGTTTTCTTTCAGGACTTATCAACAATGTATTTCAGAACAAATTTTCTCTAGTGATTGAAATTATATTACAGAGGAGGTTACCCTTTTCTTCTGATGAGAATTCATATGCATTACCATATTGTACTCCAGCAGAAACCTTAACCCATGTGATTTTATGTAAAGAGTTTTTAAAAATATTTTTTGGTGTTGGTTTCCAATCTATTAGTGTAGTTGGTTTTGATTATTTAAATCTAAGCACTTCCTACTGCCAAAATATATTTGGGGGTTGTAAATAATAAAAACCACTATGTAAGATAAGTTCATAAACATAAATATAAGTATAGATAAGAATTGGTAAAAAGGAAATGGGAAATAAGTTCTGGGACCTATAATTTAGCATTGCATACCTGAGTTCCATAGTAGAGAAAAATAAGAGAATGTAAGGCATTAACTAATTACCATCTCATAATCAGATCAAATTATATTTTCCTTATAATCTTTAAAGGCTAACAGGAAAAATGAATTTTGGCCTAAAGACCTTTGGAATCATTACAATCACATTGTTGCCTATTAAAAAAAAATGGTAGATAATATCTACCATTATCTATAGTACTATCTAAAACAACTAAGAATTGTGTGCTGTAACTTAATTATTGGCAGTATGTATAGAGAATTTTTGCCTGCTAAAAATGGTTTTTAAAACACTAAAATGTATTTGGTTCTATTTATAATTATGTTTGTATGGGGTTTTATGAATTGGAAATATGTGCATAGTAGCAGTGTACAAAAGTCATACTCATGTAGAGAGTTAAAAATAAGTTAGCTCTCCCTTCTTAAACCACCTCCCAGATTCCTCAGAGGCAGTTACTGTTATCAGCTAGTTGTGCCTTTTTCCAGAAATATTTCATGCATAAACAAGCATATGCATATAAAATCTCTTTATACACATAGCATTATTGCACTCTATGTAAAATTCCACCTAAGAAAAATAAAAAAGCTATAGGATATTTTTTAAGTAAAAATTAACCCTGACTTATAAGCCAGATTCTATGACACATTTGACCATTTAGTCCATGTTTCTGGGACACATTAAACCTGGGTGTACAAATAGAGAGACATGAAGATTCATGTACGTTATTTTGTGGAGTTTAGCTTCAGCCTGAATCTCATTGTTTTTAGTTTGCTTTACATCTTTTCCAGGCGTCTTTTGGAGTCCATATGTGGTACCTCAGCTGTGTTCACATACAAATCTTAGTCTCTCTCATCTAACTAAAGCCTGCAGCCTGCAGTTTGCAACCAGAGTTACTGGGTGAAGCTTTGGGATAATTCCTCTGTTATTCACAATTAGACCACTCTACTTCCCCTCTGTACCTTCTAAGGATCTTGGCTGCTGCCTGCAGATACAGTTTTTGGGCACTGATGCTCCTTTGGAGCAAGGCTAGGCATCTGGAGCCCCCAGCACAACAAAACTACATGCAGTGTTCTCCACAGAACTGCTTTTGGAGAGATTGTGGTTGGCCAATGCCCCTGTGCTTGATTCTCTTTCCCTTTAGGAGGAGAGCTTTCCACAGGGGTATATGGACTCTCCCACAACAAGCTCTATATACAACCAAATTCTATCTCAGTGGGTCACTAAACATGTCTGTATTTCTCTGACATTGAAATAAACACAATTTGTGTTTAGAACTAAATATACTAATTACACATACAAATGACCTCCCTCCACTAACCTATGTCTCAGCCTCACCCCTTTTCCTCTCCTGTTTTCTTGCCTAGTACTATTTGGAAAGGAAAAGAAGAGAACAGTCCACAGTAACTATGGACACTGCTCCCCACTTCCCCTCCCACTTTCTCATGAAGTTGCAAGATGTTTCTTCCTACATATTGCCATCTGGACCACTTAGTCTAACTCTGATTTTCTTTTTTGCAATAGCTAGACATGTTTCATTGTTATTGATGTATTAACAGCCCCAGGATGTCTTTGTTTCCATGGCAATTGAAGGTGGTATTTCCCGGAGTTATTTATCTATAGAGCACTTTGGTAATCATAACATTTTGGTGGAATGCTAGCTAAGATTGTGGGCCATAATGATTGCATCTAGAAATACTACATTTGGCATACAAACTTGTATTTTAAAAGTTTTTATTGAAGTAACAGGAAAATATTTTGGTGGTATAAGTCCAATTCTTGTTTCATTTGGGTGGTATTAAGCCAGTTTTTCCTCTTCGTGTACCTTTCTCATCTTTAACCTTCAAAGTTTATCTATAAGTTGGTAGCTCCAAGAATACAGAATCCCTCTTACAGCAAAGAATTCATTTTTCAGTTTTGTTTCACAGTTGACTTTTGTGAGTCATAGAAAAACAATATATGTGTTATCCATATATACCACATATATGGATTGTGGTATCCACAGTCCATAAGCTACACACCATATCAAAAACCAGTCCTATGGAACAAGCACGTGGAGTTTTACTATAGGCCTGAATAACTCCTACTATCACATAGAGATGATGGAAAGCCCAGCCCTTTTGTCCTGAGAATATGTGTCAAAAAGAATAAAATAGAAGGAGGTCCAATGTATGCTAACTTACTTTTACTGAATTAAGGTACTAGAGGGAGAAGTCAAGTTCACTTGGCTGTTGAGAGCATCTAGCAGAGATGTCCAACCTTTTGGTGTCTCTGGGTCACACTGGAAGAAAAAGAGTTGTCTGGGGCCTCACATTAAATACAAAAAACACTAACACAAAATCTCATAATGTTTCAAGTAAATTTACAATGTTGTGTTGGGCTGCCTTCATAGCCATCCTGAGCCACATGCAACCCACGGACTGTGGGTTGGACACCCCTGATTAAAGCAAAGGAATTTTTGCCAAGCAGCCTTTTGAGGAGTATTGGAAAAGACCACACTGAAAAAAACCTGCCTGCTACCATTTCCCACACCAAGTTGGGGAAGCAGTGTCAAGGCACTAATTATTAATTACTAAATTAATAATTATTAATTTATTAAAATATCAAAATATTTTAGCAACATAAAATATTAATTATTCCTCGTTAGGAAGAAGAGAGAGGGGAGAAAGGAGAGAGGAGAGAGGAGGCCTTTGTTGTTTCTCTGTCTCTTCTGATGTTGAAGGTGCTCAGAGAGTCCCACCCGCTCTTCAGCAAGATATGCTGTCAAGTTGTGCATGGGCAGGGCCATTGGTTGGTCACTGTGCCCTGTTGGTATGACTCTGTCCAAGGGCAGCAAGGCAAGGTCTGTCCTGGGAACCTAAACATATTACAATAAGAACTCAGGAGGTTAAGCTTATTATTGCAATATCTTGGCAATAATAAGCCAAGATAAGGCTGATTTAGTAGGATAACTCCATAGGTAAAGAGAACAAATTAAACAGGCCCAGGACAAAAGTAGAAATGATAACCCACATACCACATTTTTTCATATTTAAAAGCTATAAGTAATGGTAACAAATCATTAGAGAATATATGTTCTATTGTCCTATCACCACAGCCATGAAGGTCATATTTAGGTTTATAGTTGTGGGACTCCTTGGGGTTCTATATCAGACTCCCACAATGTAGAAGTTAATGTGAGCCTGCCTCTCACCTGCTCTCTTCTGCACACCATCCTGGATCCATAACATTTTACCAGGAGCCTCATGCAATGCTTGAGGACACCAGCCTATGTATTTAAATGGCATTCAATCTTCCCAACAACCTTTCCCATGGTAACCCATTAAACCTAAGGGTGCTGTATTAGTTTTTATGCAGCATAAACTTAACGGCTCAAAACAGCCACATCTCATTATTTCTTTGGGTTAGAAGCCAAGGCGTGGTTTAGCTGGGTCCTCTGAGAAGGATATTATAAGGCTGTAATTAATGTGTTAGCCTAGGGGCATTCTCATTTGGAGGCTTGAATGGGGAAGAATCTGTTTCCACATTCCCTCAGCATAACGGCAAAATTTGTTTCCTTAAGGATATGGGATTCATGGATTGCTACCATCTGACCTTTCAGCGAGGCAAAATCTTATATAACATAAGGTAATCATGGGAATAACATTCCTTTGTCCTTACCATATAACATAATGTAGTCACAGGAGTGACATCCCATTGCCTTTGACATATTCTATTACTGGGAAGCACTCATAGGTTCTGCTAGTACTTAAGGGTGAGGATTGGGGATCATGCAAAGTGATAACACTGGGAGACATTGATCATTGGGCCATTTGCAGCTTGAGAAACACATGAGACAAATCACATCATCTGTAGGAAATTAAAAATTTCATTTTAATTTCAGGTACATTTACATGTAGATATATCCAGGTACATATCCAGGTACATATACATGTAGTCTGGACTGTCCTTAGAAGGATAGACCATGAGAGGGGGCTTGCTCACAGCTTAGATATGGGCTCAGGGTCCATCTGGGCAAAGAAAACCAGGATCCTAGGTACTCAGCCTGTGTTTTGGAAGGCAGTTACATGAGTTCCATGTTGTCATAGTCCTTTGGCTCAGAGGAATCCTCACTCCAGGGGAGAGGCACAGTTAGAATAAAGCCAGAGTGAAGACCTTTAAAGTATAGGAACCAAGGCAGAGGGCTTTCTCTCCTGCACCTAAAATTAATACTGGCAAAAATTTTGACAGCTTCATACTTGGGCTGCATGTGATATCACTGCCCTTGGATAACGTGGGTCACCATCACTGAAGAAAACAGCCAAGACTCAGCAACAAAAGGATTCTCATGTAAATGCAAGGGCCTCTGCTCCATGTGCATGAAGGTATACAACAAGCTCTTTCATGTAGCAAGACCACATCTTGAGAAGGAAATGATGAAAAGAAGCAGCAGACTAAGAGTGAGCGTACACCTGAAAGGGGCTGTTTAAAACTGAAAAGACTCTGCATATACCATAAGAGACAGAAAATAAATTGGTAAATTAA
Organism: Anoura caudifer; assembly: GCA_004027475.1. Lineage (NCBI taxonomy): Eukaryota > Metazoa > Chordata > Mammalia > Chiroptera > Phyllostomidae > Anoura > Anoura caudifer. The sequence continues at coordinate 93,357 of PVKU01004924.1, forward strand.
AGTTTCTCCATTTACAGCTTGAGAAACACATGAGACAAATCACATCATCTGTAGGAAATTAAAAATTTCATTTTATTTGCTTTTTCAATAAGGCATGAATAAATACTTCAGTCCAACTATATCAATTTTTAACTTGAAGTTTCCAACTTACCCTGTTGTTGGTAATTTTATCCTCAGTAGTTCTTGAACCTTTCCCAGAACCTAGGTTGTCCCAGGGTTCTGGTGCAAGTCCAAGTCTTAGGCAAGGCCAACATATTTGAAAGCTCCCTGCTGCTTCTGGATATTTGAATACAGTTTATTTGGCCCACTTTTCTCAAACCTTTTTCTATCTTCAAGACTATGTTTTCATCTATGTTCATTATAATTATTGCTGTTTTTCAGATGGTTTTTATTACCCTGTTTGTTTTATTTTATTTTGTATGTTTTCTTGCTTTTTCTTAGTTCACTTTTTTATTTTTTGTCTCATTTTTCTCTTTGGTATTTTGTATTAGGACAAGTTTTTAAAGCTTTATTTGATAGTATTTATATGAAATGTGTTTTAAAATTTTCTTACAAATTTTTATTTTAATAGATACTCTTTCTTCCCTCTATTTTTGGTGTTACTATGCTCTTTTATGTTATATATCTTTATTTACTTCGGGTACATATTCCTCTGACTTTGACTCATTTTTAATAAGATCTAATCTGTTAGGATCACCCCTCTACTGAAAAATATGATAGGAAGGAAATATTTCTCAGAATACTTTCTTACCCCATCAACTATGAGCATATATGCATGGTATTAGTGACTCAAAATGCTCTTAACATTTTGGGCAAAAAGAAAGTAATCTTCACTCAGAGAGAGTCATCCTCTCATAAACATTCGTTTTGGATAATCTTGTATTTGTGCAAGTCTCTTCAGTGGCCCATGACTGGCTGTTGTGGCACAGATTGCCGATTGCCCTTCTCTTCCTCCAACTGATAGCTTGTTTATCTGAATATTTATTCCTTGTTTGGCCTCTCTCTCTGAAACTCTGCAGTGTGGAATAAGGCACACATGTTTTTTCCATAACCCATTCAGATCCTTAAGCTTATTATCTCAAATAAGCAATCGATCATCAATCATTTTGGTCATAGGCATTTTAGATCTGTGCTATCTGATTCTGTGTATATTATCATACATAGATGCAAATACAGACATAGACATAGTCTAGGCATCGTGCCACAAATTGGTCCTTATATCACAGTTCTTGGCAGCTTATTTATAAGTTAGAGTTTCAAGTTGAGTTGGCTTTTTATGCTTTCATTGAAGATAAAATATCCTTATTTGAGCTTCATGCATTTATAGTTTGGATACTTTTCAGAGATGAGAGTAAGAGAGAAATGGCTTCATTCTGACAGCTCTAACCATGAGTCTCTGTACATATATAAAAAATAACTAACTTTTGAAGAAAAGATATCATACTTAAAAATGCCTTCTTTAAGAATTTGATGGCTCTCATTGACATCATAAAGGGCACTATTGTTTAGAAAATACTATCATGAAGACCAAATGGTCAATCTGGAAGGCTTTGGTTAGCACAAACTCTCTGTAATAAGGAATGGGTTTAATAATATTCCCAATGAGAGTACAGTGTCAGAAACTGATTTTTTATCCATCCATATTCATGAATTTATTTTTACTTAGCTTTTATTCTTGAGCAAATTCAATTTTTGACCATATATACTTATTCTTGCTGACCAAAAAGGCAAAATACATAGATCTCAGAGGTCTCTCTTCCCTGTTCACTCACAAAAAAAAAATTGTTTTGAATATGCCAATCTAGTCTTTTTTTATCTCTAGTGAAAGGGTGCTAAAATGAGGGGAAAATAAAAACTTTGCTCTAGGGTGTATTGCAAAAGCTAAACCAGAGCTAAAGTTTTAGTAGGCTCCATAAAAAAAAAAAAAAAAACCCTGCATATATTTCTACTTTGTTATTTCTTTTGAGATTGAACTTAAAGTCAGGAATACAAGGAACACAAACTGTTATTTTAATTTAACATATTTGGAACTGTTAACTCTTTATTTGTAGGGTACATTAACTTTTGTTCTTTGATGTTACTATTATTTTTATTAGAATGAGTTAAATTTCTATATGATATAATCATATATTAGTAGAATAAGAATTTTATAATGATCATTCTACTACTAACTCTAATACCAACTGATTATAATAATCTCTTTTGTTTCATCAAATGAAGACTATATGGGTTCAAGAGAGAGCAAATATTCACAATATTATTCCTACTCTAATGTAGGAATATACTATCTAATGTGGCACTAATTACTATTATACTTTTAAATTAAGAATTTGAGTTTAAATATCTAGCACAATCATGAAAAAATAAAACCCTATGTGCTATAATTTATGATTCCCATTTTAGAGATAAGGAAATGAATGTTCTAAAGTACCATGAAACTCCCCTAAGATCCCATTGCTAACAAGTGGCAAGGGCAGGTTTCTAAATAATCTAACTATGCTCTGTAGTATGAAGAAGTCTTCTAAATTTTGAGAGTTGTAGCTAGAAGACCTAACGCGGAAAAATGAAGCTGGACTGAACAAAGGTCTTGTGAAAGATTTTGGAAAACAGGCTTGTGAAGCAGACAGTAAGCTATCCCATTGTCCACAGTTAATGGGTGCTAGCTAGTTGTGTTGACACTACCTTTTTTTAAACTTTATTTTTACTATTTATACTATTACAAATGCCCCCATTTAACCCTCCCTACTTTGCTTCTCTTTATATTTTAAACTTATACTAGAACTTACTATTTGAGGGAATGGTATGTAAAGCAAGAATATTTCAATGAGTTGTAGAAACCAAATATATAGGAGAAACCCGTCTTTATAATCCTGCCATTGAACAGATGGGTTGGGCTCTTCATAGAACATGTTATTGATATGTTTAGTCAATACTTATATGAAATTTCCCTTAGCATATATTACTTAAATAACTTAAGATATAATAAAGAAAGGGTATTTTACTTGCCATAGAGAAAGTTTTAGTTCTTAGAATGATACTCTATTTGTTTAATAGAATTCGGCATATGACCAGTTAATTATAGCAATTGACAGATGGAAACGGGAAAAAAGTGGAAGAAATATTAAACAGAGAGACTTTGTTCCATCTCTTAAATTCTTGATAGAATATAACATTTTCTCTGAGTTTCGTTAGTGTTGAGATCAAGAGATAGATTAACAGTGCAGAACCATCATGAATTCATACTTGCTCCCATTGTTTTATTACATAGCTATAGGTATTAAGTATAAGGGAAAGCTGTAGCTTGCATTTCAGGTGCGAACATGTTCTCATTCTGGCTAAATCACTGTCTCAACTTGAATTTGGGTATATTATTCTGAAAAGCCCATTTCTGCTGCTACAAATTATGTAGTTGACCATTATCTCAAGAATGGCATTAAAAAAAAAAACAGTGTGTTAAAGTAATAATAGGCCATCTACTGAAAAGTGTTTATTTACTACTGTTTTGACAGTTATAAAAACACTCATGCACTGAAAGTGCTGTGTATTAGATTTCTATCACTGCCTACCAGGAGCTTAAAGTAATATACATTATTACCTTACAATTATCTCAAAGATTGTTGGATCAGGAAACCAGGTTACTCTTATTAAAGCCTCTGATTTTGGAAATATCACAAAGCTGCAGTCATCTCAAGACTTGTCTGCAAAGAATCTCACTCCATGGTCTCTAGAGGATTCAGCCTCTAATGGGTTATTGGGTGGAGGCATCAGTTCGTCATGAGATGTTGGTTAGAGGTGCTTGTCAGTTCTTGTCATGTGGGTTTTCCATGGAGCTTCATAACTATTACAGCAAGAAAGAGGACCAGAAAGACAGAATACTAGCAAGAGGAAAGTCACAGTCTTTTGTAAACTAATCACAGAAGTGATATCCCATTGCTTCTGTCATATTCCACTCACTACAGTTAAGCCACTAAGTCCAGTTCACATTCAAGGCAAGGGAATGACATAAGAGTGTGTGCACAACTGAGCAGTGGAGGATCTTCGGGGACCATTTGAGAAGTTTGCCTACCAGAGCTATGAGTGTATAACTTCTGGGAAAACAGAACTTGATTTTGTTGTTTGTAATTGACCTTTATCCTTAATTTTAGACTATAAATAAAGCTTATCATGTCAATCAACATGTCAACAACTGAATTGGTAAATGTTTCCTATTTTGAATAAACAGACATATTTTTACTAGAGTAAAAATAAGAAAAGAGGGCAAAAGTAAGGTTTGTTTTTTGTGCTTTAAGATTCCCCTCAAAGGACAAGACTATACATTTTTAAATCTTTCATTATATTTTATTTTATTTGCTGTCCAGTTACATTTGTCTCCATTTTTCTCCCATTACTTGCCCTACCCTACCCATGCCTCACCTCCCACATTCAATTCTCCCCCCATTGCAAAATTTTAGATTTAAGAATCATGTATGCAATCTTATAACTGTGAAATTGCTTTATCTATTTTTTAATGTTACCTGAAATTTTGGGGTTGGTTTAGTTTAGCTTACCATATAATGATAATACCAAGACAATAATTAGCATGTTAATAATAGTGTAGCATGAGAGCAGAGATGAACTATATTTGCTGTTTATCAAAGATTGCTTTACTGATATTACGAAAAATACACCTGAATTCCTGGCTCTAATTTTTTTGAAGTTCTTATTATTCCACATATTAACTTCTTTGGACTTAACCTGAAGATAGGATTTAGTGAGTAAAGACCTATATGTTTCTTCTTTTTTCTCTAAAGGTTTCCAATGTGATTTATATTAACATATGTTCTACTTTCCAAATATGTTCAGACAACTTCTCAGCAACTCTATTACTACTACCCTGTTTTAAGGTGCTCATAAAATTTTTGCAAACTTATTCTCATTTTTGTCACTGATTCCATTCTTATGCTGTCCCTATGATCTAAGTTCAACAGAGCACCCTGAGTAATTTTAAAATGTAAGTCAGATTATATCATATCTATGCCAAAACCCTCCAGTGCTTTCTCCCCTTGCTTAGAATGAAAGCCAAAGTCCTTTCAAAGACCTACAAAGCCCTATGATTAGGGCCACCACAATGTCTCCAGCATCTCATTAGTTGCCCCTTGATCATCCTCTTCAACACACAATTGGTTGCTCATTCTGCTTGGAATGCTATTCTCCCAGATATTAGCTTGACTTGCTTATTCATTTATTTTTTAAAAATATGTGAATGTTTTTCTCATCCTTGCTATTGGACCATATTTAAAAATTGAATTTTCTCTCTACCAAGCTTTCTTTTTCCATATTTTCTGCTTTTTTTCTTCTAACTTGTAAGAGCATCAACTATTTAATTTGTTTATTTCTCCCCTCTGAAAAGTTACTGTATGTTCTATTTGCTTGGAGACTAAAGTAGTGCCTGGTACATTCTGTGTGCTTAAGAAATTGTTTTTAAATAAAAATTCTCATTGTTTTCTCTCAATAAGTAATTGGACTTATGACCACCTTGTCTTACCTCACACTCAAATAAAAATTCACATTCCTTTTTTGTTTATAAAATATAATTTATTAAATTATAGTGTCTCATACTGTATTTACCCATTTTCTACTGCATGCAAAAGAACATATTTTTTTTTAGTCCAAAGGCAAGGGAAGTTTTTTTTTTCTTCCTCTTTTTACTTGTTTATTATTTCCTTTCTCATTTGGCAGCACAATTTAAGTAATGTCTTCCTAAAGTTCCCACTGTACCTTTTTAATAGTTTATATTTTATTGTATTTTTTCATTACCATTTATCTTCCTTATGCTCTTGCATCTACACTCTGCCCAACCCTGCAATCACCACACTGCTGTCCATGTCTATGAGTTCTTATGGATGGATTTTTTGATGTAGGTTTCTTGGAAAGATTAGGTCAAACCTAACATGGTGAAATGCAATCAAATTAGATGTAACATTCTAGTTTGGGTACACAACCACACTTGGATTCTATAGAATAAAAGTTATGTAATTTGACATTAATGATTTTAATTGGCTAAAAATTACAATATGACAATGCTTCCAATAGAGTTAATTCTAAGGAAAGAACCATAAAAACTTTTCAAGGGTTATCCTGGAGAAGAGACTGTAGAAAGTTTTATATTGTTTAAATGGTAAATTAAAGTAACAGTTTTAGTTTTGATAGAACGATAAACCTTTTTTAATAATAAGAGCCTTGGGAAATGGAATGTGCTGCTTAGTGAGGAAATGAGTTCTGCATAACAAGACATATTTGAGCAGAACTCCAGATGTTCAAACATTGTATAGAGCCTGAGGTTGATGATACTTTGTTTCCCTCCAACCTTGAGCTTTCATGTTTTTTAAAGAGAAAGATAGAAGAAACCCAATGGATGAAGAACTGGATTTCTGTTTAACATAAAGATGGTATTTATTCAATATGATAAAGAAACCCAGTAGAATTTACATTCCTCTTAATGTCATGGGAGAGGCAATGTCAAAAGGCAAATAAAACTTAAAAACTTGATGAAAACACAGTGAAATATGTAGGAATCAGTAGAATGTTTAATTTAGAAGAAGACAAAAAATATTCAAGCAGCTAAGGGAAAGTCAGGACTCAAATCTCCAAATAATAAACTCAAGCTGAGAGAAGCCCTGGCTTCTGCAATATTGCATAAGTACATAAGAGGAGTTGCAGTTCTCTGTGACCTTCATACAATCTGGACAAAGAAAAAGCAAGAACAGCCTGTATCCTGGTATAAATCAACACTCAGTATGTTGTGATGTCTAGAAAGGCGGAACTGAAGGAGGTAAAGTATTAAAGGAAAAAGTCATTAAACTCATATGGGAAAAGTTCCAGCTGTGTATCCGTTAAGATGGTATCAATGGGCTGACTGTGAAATGTTTTAAACAAGCAGGCTTTAACATGGTGATATTTTAGGAGCACATATTCATTCACCTTGAAAGTTTTAATGAGAAAAGCAAGAGCAACAAGTCATTCCACATGACCAGGCATTTCTGGAAACTTTTTTCCAAGTCACCAGGGTATGCCCAGGTCTTTGGCTTTTAAGGACACATTGTCACAGAAACATATGATATCATTTAGCACTGGTTTCATTTACTTGATAAATAAATGAGAAAATAAGAAAGAAATAGGAATAAAATTACTGTTTTTTTTTTCCTATAGTACTTAGTAATTGATTCTTGTTTTTCTTTCTGGATAACAGCTCAGTAGAGAAAACAGAGAAATACATTGATAAAAACCATCATTTTTAGAATCTGGTTAAAGAATTTACATTATTGGGAAGGCTTAAAACTAACAAATAACTGAGATAAATGAAATTGATTATCCAGTATAAGGGGTAGGGTCCTTAGTGACATCTGTCTTGGGTAAATCCCCCTCATCTCTGCTATACTGTACTACATCATTTGACTTTTTTTTTTGTTTAAGTGAGAACACAGGTCCAACCACTGGTAATCTGTTTTCCCCTTAATCATAGAAACAGTCTCCTTCAGCTTTTCCTAGTTCACCTATAGTATTTATATTCCTTTGATAAGAAAACTGTTGATGCTGAATATATGAACTAAAGAAGTGAACAAAGGTGTATTCTTGCTTTTAAGATATAGGAAGCATGAAAGCCATCTAAGACATCTCCATATGAGAGAAGTTGACTAAGGCCCCAAGTAAAGTAAACTTATCATATGTAACCACAGGCAGAAAACAATTTGGAACCAGGACAAAAGGGTGCACCTGCAAGCTTGATTCTCTTCAAATAATTCCAGAAATTGCATTTACAAGATACAATTCACCATTAATTGTTGAGCTAATGAGATAAAATATTGAGAAAGTGGAGATCTGGTCAAGATGGTGACATGGGCAAATGTGATAGTCAAATCCTCCCACAGCTACATCACAATTCCAAATAAACTACAGAAAAATCACCATTCAGAACAGCTCAAAATCTAACTGAACAGAAGTCCTATAACTAAGAATATAAAGAAGAGGCCACATCGATACTGGTAGGAAGGGCAGACACTCAGAACAAGCTAGTACCACATCCATGTGCGGCCATTAAAAATTAGGAGGGATATCTTAGCTGTGGAGCTCCCCCTGACTGGACCTGGCTGGACTTTGTCCAGACAGACCTCAATATACAATAGAATATGACTCAGCCATAAAAAAAAGAATGAAATCTTGCCATCTGCAACAACATGAATGGACCTAGAAAATATTTTGCTGAATGAAATTTGTCTGACAAAGGAAGACAAATGCCACATATTTTAACTTACATGTAGAATCTAAAATAAATATATAAATAATAAACAAACAAGCAGAGCAGAAACAAATTCAAAGATACAGAGAACATTTCAACAGTTGCTAGATGGGCAGGGCATTGGGTGAAAGGGTGAAAGAAATACAAAGTACAAATTAGTAGTTACAGAATAGTAATTATGATGTAAAGTCCAACATAAGGAATGTAGTTAATAATATTTTAATAACTATATGGTGTCAGGTGTGTACTAGATTTATCTGGATGATCACTTAGTAAGTTATAGAATGCCTAACCACTGGGTCATATACCTGAAATAAATATAATATTGTATGTCAACTGTAATTGAAAAATAAAATAAATAAAAGTATAAAAAACATAAAAAAATAAAAAATAAAATGTTGAAATTGAAAAATAAAACAAACCGAAAAATAAAAGAAGAAAATGAGAAAGTATTGCTATGGCCAAAGTTATTTTTAATATTATACTGTATTTATTATTGCACTGGATTATATGAGATTTTACATTTTATTTATACAGATAGAAAATGATGAGAATCTGAACTTTAATAATGTTTGTAGAGTTGGAAGATTATGAGAAAATTAGGAAATTGGAATGACTTTTTTGTATCAGCTTTCAGTATTCTGTTATTTCCATTCAAGAATAAGCTTTACATTTTTAGTTTCTGAAGAAATTACATACCATTTTCCACTGGCTTCCCCAGTCTGCATTCCCACCAAGAGTGCACTAGGGTTCCCTTTTTTCTACAACCTCTCCAACACTTGTTGTTTGTTGATTTGTATGAAGAACACATGGACAAAGCCAAAGGGAGGTGGGTTAGAGGGTGGGAAGCAGGGATGGGTGGGGAAGGGGGGTGTGGTGGGGTGAAAATGGAGATAATTGTACATGAACAACAATAAAAAAAGAATAAGCTTTACAATATAAAGCTATGAAAATATTAGCTTTTATTTTGAAGTCAGAATAAAAATATTTTACCATTTTATGAAGCCCTTTAATTATGGACCTTGTATTGACCTTTTTAATATGCTGTTATTTCTAATTCATTATTTACTAAAATAAAAAAATGCTAAAGTATGTTACAATACAAGTTAATGGTTTTCAAATGGGATTTAGAAAGAAGGAAATTTAGTGAGTTAAGAATAGAAAAGAAGAATGGTATTTTTGAGAAAAGCTTAAGATGTGCTCACGCACTTGACAGGAATTATCACACTTATCTTCTGGGTCTTGAACTAAAGAAAGAAACTCATTAAGAGAAGATAACAAACTTTGCTCCTTATCCTTTCCTAAAAACTTTCAATTATTTAAATGTGTTATTTACCTTTCTTTCTCCTATTGCATAAATCTGACACATTCATTTATGTTGATTATAACAACCTCTAAGTGAAAAGAAAGTCCTTGATACAAAACCGCAATCATAAAACCATTAGACCCTTTACCCTGGTTCTGTTTTATAACAACCATTTTCACATACTCTTTCTCTTTTTTTACTTGCAGTCAATTTATTATCATATCATAAATCTGAACAGTATCCTCCAATCTCATTAAAATAGCAGTTTTAATCTCTTCTCCCTGGGTTTCTTATCAATAAAAAAAGATATTCAATACCAGTGATCATAGTAGAGCTGTCTTGGATTACTAAAATTTTATTACTTCCATAAAACTTGACACAGCACACTTATAGATAGGTAATGAATTACATTAGGTACTACATCTGTCAAACTAGATGGTTTGGGCTTCTTCAGGCCCAGCTTTTCTGAGATTCTGTGATGATGCAGACATGAAGCTTAGGAAGCCTTGTTTCCGAGGAAGAACAAAGCAGGAACAAAAGCAAAGCAGCCAAAGAGACTACCTGGAAATCAGTTGACCTTAAACCAGGAGATAACCAAAGACAACTGAATTTAGCAGAAACAGTGGTGATCTAAGCCAGTGGCTTTCCTCTTCCTTTCCTACTAAGGCTGATACCAGGCAGACTATGAACTATGGAAAAAGTACCTTTTTGCCTGCACTCATGTTTTAATGCTTTTGATTAAAACTTATTAACATCCTCTATGCTAGGCATTGTGATAAGAACATGGGATCTTGGGACACTCAATTGAAAGAGAATGATTCACTGCCCTCAAGAATTTATAATTTAATCGGCTATTTAATTTTAGTGCAGTATATAAATATTGAGAAAGAGTTATTCAAAGGTGAAGAGGAAAAGACAATAAAACTCAAGTTCAAAGGCAGAGGTCCATAAGATGGGAAATTTGAGTTGATAACTGAAAGAACAATAGAAGTTAGTCAGGAAGATGGGATATCTAGACTGAGTGGATAACGAGTGTTAACAAAAGGAACAGCAAGTAATGCAATATGGCTGGAGGCAATGGTAGCTGCGTGGTGTGAGCAGAAGAAAGGTCCCTAAAAATAAAGGAATTTAAACGATATTCTATAGTATTTAGGCTTGAGACTATTGGAAGACATAACACTATTTTAAGGAAAAAAATATGAATATTAACATTTCCCTTAGCAAGGTCAGTGTCAGTAATAAGAATAAAATTTAAAGGGTTACTATGATTCTGATTCCATGTTGGAGTCTGGAAAGAAAGGTGAAATACTAAACTATGGAAATGCCAAAGGGAATGAAGGCTGGACCCAGGCAAAATTGTGACAGAAACAAGGGATAATTAGGAAGCAGGACAGGTTTGGTAGCTGGTTGGATACTTAGTTGAGAAATAATTCACTAGGCAAATAATAGTTTCTTTTCCTAAAACAGAGCAAATAAGAAGAGCACTGATGACAAGTTAGTTTTTAGCCACATTGTTTTTGATTTGTCTGTAGGACATCCCCAAAAAGATATTGAGGTGGTCTATCAGGTGATACTAGTATGGCACAGCAAGGAAAACATATCTGAAAAGAGCTAAATTCTTGTTCTGACAATCACACTGTTGGACCTTAGAGAAGTTATTGGCCCTTCTGAGCCTCAAGTTCTTTCTCCGTGTAAGGGAGTAACATTACTTCATAGATATGCTTTATTCCCAAGCAAGGGTCTCTAATGCAGTTGGCTTCCTCTTGGAAGACAGAAAAAATATTTTCTTTGCTGAAGAATGGAGGCTTGGCGGGGGGTGGGTTGTATGCTGCTCAATGGATAGCAGTACCTACTCAATGAACTACTTTTAATTAATAAACTAAAGTTTTCAAAATTCCAGAACATAATAAACTTTTATTTATGTGCTTGTTCTCTTCTTCTCCCTTTCCTACAATTATTTGAGAGTTTTCTTGGTAACTGGGTAGATATCTACTTCACAGCAATAAATCAACACAGTGATAAGTGAGCACTTTAATGGCAATTTTAAGAAAGTGTGTCATGTTAGAATTCCATTAGCATTTGTGAGCTGGAGGTGATGGAAGCCCATTTTACTAGGTTTACTAATATTAAAAGCTTTTTAAAAAGATGTTATTTATTTATTTTTAGAGAGAGGGGAAGGAAGGGAAAAAGAGAGGGAAAGAAATATCGATGTACAAGAGACACATCAATCCATGAACCAACAAATTGTGGTTTGTATGATGATGTCCAACTCACTGAGCTACACCAAGGGCCAAGAGTAAAAGCTTTTAGTGTCCTTCAAGCTATCCAGTCACCGGTTTAGGAAACATTTACTAACTTCCTTCTATGTGGCAGGCACCAGTTTAAAACAATGAATGCTTTGAAAAAGGACCAAAATGTAATACTTTAAAGTAGAAGTAAATATAAAATTCAAAACAAAATAATTTAAGATAGTGGAAAGTATAAAGCAAATAAAAGTAGAAAATGAGGATAGATAATTTTTAAAACAGTGGAAACTAACATGTCTACATCAGATATGGTAGTCTGGGAATATTTCTGTGAGGGGATGACAACCAAATAAAGACTTAAATAATGGAAAGTCTGCCACAGAGTACTTGGGGTCAGTGTTCCAGGCCGATGGGAAAGCAAGTTGCGTGCAGGAGCCAATCTATTTATTTTTAATTAATAGAAAGAAGACCAGTGTGTACAGAGCTTTAGGACACTGGGCAAAGATTGGTAAAAGATGAGATTGAAAAAGGAGAAGGAAAAAAATGTGTGAAAACTTACAGATATGAGTAGAGCTGAATTTTATGTTTAATAAAAAACAAACAAAAAAACTAAAAAGTACTGAAAAATTTAAAGCAGAGGAATGAGATAATGTGATGCATATGTTTAAAAAGTCATTCTGGATACTCTGTGGAGACTGGGAGCGATGATGGAGCAAAGGTGGCAGTGACATTATCCACCAGCTCACCAGGACAATCTTCTTCCCAGAAGGCCCCTTAGGTCTTCTAGGAGGTTTTCTGGACAGACCCCTTTGGGTGAGGCTGGCAAATCAATACAAGAACTGGTTAGAAAACCATAGCTTAACAGTAAACAAAGAAATGTGTAACTTACTGAAAGAGATTTTCTCCCCTACTAGAAACCATCATTAAGTCATCTTTTAACATCATCAGGGAAAAATCCATTAAAAAAGTCATCTCTTTTATTTTAAGGTATTTATTTTTCCAGATTTAGCTGTACACTTGATTTTTTTAAATCACACTTTAAAAATAGTAACAAAAATGTCTCCTTTCCATCTTTCCCTGTATTCTATGAACAAAAATATGATGCACTGTGACTTGTTCAAAGCATTCAACTCATAAATTATGTTTTAAACATTTTTATTCAAGAGTTAAAAAGCTAAATAAAACCCTATTTTACATTGAAGAATAAAAAAAGTACAAGGAGTTTATTTAAATAAAACCAGCACTATAAATCCAGCTCATTTATCAGTTTCAAGAAACAGCTTAGCGCAAAGTAGCTGGTGAAAGTTTAACTACGTTTTCTGTAGGATAGGGGAGCAGAGTGGGGAGAATAAATGCTATTTGGATGCAAAACAGTCATAGTACAGAAGACATTTAATAAAAGGAGGATAGCAATTCATTTGAAATCAATGATTTATTTAAATGTTAAGAACATCTAACAAAGCCTACAAAAATAGAAAAGTTTGGGAAAAATAGAACAATGCAACCAGAAAGGAATACACAAATAAGTTATTGTAAGAATGTATCTAATTATACTAAGAAATTTAGAAGTGAAATTGAACCTGTTACAGGGAATCTGTGTGTATGACTACTAAAATGTTGGAAGACATTATTTTAAGTGGTATTAGCTGGAATTCTCTTGAAGAAAGAAAAATTTAAAATTATTCATTTTTTATATTTTATAGCAGTTAATTATGGATGCAAAAATGTCCAAATTGTTAAATTGGATATAAAATGATTTAAGTGTATTTCTTTTGGTATTGGGATTTTAAAATTTTTTTTTATTCTGAGTAAGCTATTGTAAAGAATGATACTCTACCATTCACTTTACATTGAATGTTAGCAAAATGATCATAAAGTGGATTATTTACTTTCCTAAGAGCATTTCTCAATATCTTAAACAATTCTAAAATATCCACAGCATTATCATTTTTTTCTGCCATTGATTTGTTCTGACCCTTCCCCTGAAACTTTAGACTTTCTTTTTCTTGCCTACTCGACTTTTCCACTCAGATGACCAATACCATTTCAAAATTTAAGTGTTCAAACCATATCCCCTTATTTCCAGCACCCCTTCTCCCATGAAATTACTTACCTTCGAGGTTTTGCTACTCAAAAAAATAGGGCTGTTGCCTATCTACATAACCAGAGATCTACCAGGGACGCATTACTGCCCCCCCACTGTTTTATTTTCTCTCGTGGCCTACACTCATCCAGTCAATTCACCTACTTCTTCCTCTGTCCACTATTAGCTTCATAGTATGTAAGCCATACTCATTTTTAGTGGATTTCTACAAGCCCCTAATTGAGTATTTTTTTATTAAACCTTTCTATAATAAATTAACCACCTAGGAACCAAAGAGATCTTTTTAATAGCAATATTGGGGCTTAAAAATGTAAATTTCTTTCCATTACAATTAGAATAATTCAAAAACTCTTTGTTTTGGACCACAAAGCCCTGCATGGCCTGCTTCCTGTTCCCCTATTTAATATCAACACTCTCACTTACCTTGTCTCAGAGCATTCTTTCCCTGTTTCTCTAATATATAAAACTCATCAATGTTGGTGGTCCTCATGTAACTAGTCTGCCTGGATTCCTCTTTGCTCTATTTTTTTCCTTGGCATTCTCCTTCTCATCATGCATGTTTCACTTTACATATTATGTTTTCATAGAGCTCTTGCTGAACTTCTTATACAGAGTTAATAATACTCAGGCATAGTCTATTATCATATCACCTGGTTTAATTCTTTTGATAGTATTTGCTATCCAGAGTATTCCCTATCCAGATCCTATGAGTATCTCAGATATTTTTGCAGGGTATAGAAGTGCTAGGGAAACAAGAATTTTGTTTGTCCTAATATCCCTATATACTCAGTCTTAGACTAGCACCTATCATATGCCAGAAACTATATGTGCATGTGCATGTTCATGGACACATATATATGCATAGGTATACACATGTGTTTGTGTGTGTGTGTGTGTGAATGATGAATGGACAGCTCACTCCATTTTATGGTCAGATGATTAAATCATCGTTAAATACTTGTGTTATCTATGTTTTAATAGACATGTTCCTCAAAACCCTCTCATACAGTACCTGTAGAATCCTGTGGAGATAGCCAGGTAACCATACACAGATTTTTATTTGAAAAACAATAAGCAGGCATAGACCATTTTCTGCCTTTCAATGCTAGAAGGCTCCCGTGGTATTTATAGCAATGTCTTTTTTCCAGCCAAGGGCCCAGATGCATTGCCTGTTGGGCAGCTGCTTTTGCCCTCTATTTCTGGTCCTTAATTATTTGGCTTAATTTTTCTGCATATGTCAAACTTTTCAGACCACTTGGAAACTTCCTTTCTACTTATATTCCATCACTGAGCAATTTTTACTTTGGGCGTTCCAGCAGTCTGATGCAAGTAAGCATCTATCAGTTGACCACCACCTGCAAAGCTTTAAATACAAATGAACAATGGCTGGAGGCAGCTAATAATATCAAAACACATGTTAGGCCTTCTCAAATGTTTTTAAGTCTCAACGGTCTGTCCTCTCTTATTAGCATTTCCCTTTCTTGTTTAATGCTGTTCTTATTCAGTAGGAATAAGGCATCCCTCTCTCATCACTGCATTTGGTTTCCAATACATTTTGATCAGTAATGTGAAAACATTTTTAAAAAGGAGACTTGAAAGTATATGAGGAATCTAACCCTCCAGATTACTTGTAAATGCCAAAAATGCCTCCTGGAAACCTTCAAAACATTCAGAGAATTATCATTGCCTGTTATGAAAGAAAAGAAGCAAAACTGAAGTTTGTTTAATTGAAATGCATGTAAACTGAGGGTCTACAGGACAGTAAGTGTTATTTGCTAGTAGTTTATACTATTATCTACCCCTCTGTGTAGCTGTCTCTACAGCATTGGTGGAAGATACATTTGGAGGGAGAAATAGAACTCGAATACTATTCTTACCTTCATTTTATCCACCCTATTTGTATGATTTACTTTATTTCCTTTAGACTTGCACTGAATTTTCTTTTAAAAAGTTAATATCAATGAAAAATGATCTCTTGGATTAAAACGTAGGGCAATGAAGTGAAAAGAGAGTGGATATAAGATACATGAAGTTATAAAACAGACAAGGGAATTATAAATGTATACTGCTTTCAACCTAAACAAATTCATTTGTCATCAGGGGAAATTATTTTGAGAGAGGAAGATTAGTTTTGTTGCATATATTCAAAGCACGCATAATAAGTCATTTAAATCAAGGTTACACATTGTCTTTAGGCAATTATTCTCTTCTGTATTTGTCAAGTGTAAAAAGCCAATTGTAAGCAGTTTTGAACTGTTATTTTGTTGCAAGTACGTACTCCTTTGACAAAGGATAATGATTTATTTTACAAGGAAAATGCTGCAGGGTTACTTTGTGGAATTTATAGTGTAACAGGGAGAAATAATTAACCGAACCAGTACACAGAAGTAGAGTGTATGATAGTGTGTGGTTGGAAATGAAGAATCTTATCTAAAAATTGATATGTGCACTTTCAGTTCTTCATAATCACATTAGACCTTATTACTAGCATTGGGGCACAATATTCACTCAAGAGGAACATTTAATTTTGACCTCTCCCTGCTCATTGAGACTAGATATGGAAACAGAGAGGTCGTATTATTTTTAAGGGTGTTTAGAAGGTGATATCAAATGTGTGGAGGCTAGAAAGGGTAAGAAAAGTGTTGACATAAACTCAAGCCCAAGATAAAAGGATGGGCAGAGAAGTCTTGGTCAATGTCAATATGTCATATTGTGGGCATGCTGGGGCACTCCTGGAGAGAGGCATGTTTTCAATAGAGTGCATTGGGCTGGCAGTTTATGCATGAAATTCTCAGAAGTCATAGCATAACAGAGAATCTTCCTGCTGATTATTTTTACCAGAGTTATGGTTCAGATCAGATAACAGTTTCTTTCTTCTTTTTTAATATTTGAAATAAAAATAAAAATTAATAACATGACATCATGATCTTTGTTGCACTTTAAAATTTATTTTGTGTTTATAGCACATGTTTTCGCATTGATCAAGAGAGCAATCAGGAAGCTATGATCACAGTAAGAATTAAAGTAATAAACATACACTTTGTCTGTAAGTACTACCAAACAGATTTATTGGGATTCCAAGTTCTTCCATTTTCTGGCAGGGAGTTGGGTTGCCGGTTGGTTCTCCTTAGCAGGTTTTGCTAATTGCCTCTGCAACCTGTGGGCATCAGTTTTTTCCACTATGTCACTGCCAAGTTCTGCTATTCTGCTGCAGCTTCCTGTTCTGTGGCCCAATCATAGGATTCCTCACTCTCACAGTGGTGTGACTTCTTTCATAATTGCTGGTAGGGATCTGCCTACCCTTGTCCACTAATTGTGTTTTCCTCACTAAAACAAAAAACATTCCATATCTTCCTGGGCTAGGAAAATGCTTGGGCTCCCTATAATGGAATAGAAGTTCTTGGTTTTTTAAACAATATTACAAGTGTTAGAACATTTATATTTATCCTTTTCAGTTTCTTATAACTTTTGTTTTTGACAAAATTGTGTCCAGTTGTCTCAGACTTGGATAGAAGATAAAACAATTTTAACCTACAATTATTCTTCTTATCCCCAAATCAACTTATGCACACTGAGTCTTTTCTATGCTCCTGTGAATTCATTTTGACTTCATACAATAAAGGAGCTTCTACTGTGTATTTCATGATAGTCTAAACCTCGTGTCCCAGGACCTGAGAATCAGGTCTAAACCTTTCCTTCCTATTTTCTTCCCAGAGAACCTCTGGACTTCTTTGCAAATATAACCTTTGTGTCCACTCTATTTCTCCAGTCATCATGGTGTTGGAAGATTCTCTTCCCTTCTCTCCATCTTAGACCTTTATTAATGGTGTTTGCATTTTGATATAGATGCTATGTAAATTACTGTTTATATCACAAAAATATTCACAATATATATGTAAATACATTTTTGTGATTTAAACATTCTTAGAAAAATTCCATTTTAATCTTTAAAAATATGCATATAGTGAAAATTATTCTTCAAAGTGAACCAAATGCATAGCTTCTTCTTTATTTATGTTTTCAATTCTTCAGTAAGCAGCTCTAACAAATTTTGGTAGCTTTTAAAAATAGCAAGGTGGTCCTAGTCATCCAAGAGCTAATAGATTAGTGGGGTAAAGAATACTTCTGAAAAAATATAAAAAAGAAGACAGATAATTAATGACCAATGATATAGTATAGGGATAGAGTCAATGGTTGAGAATTGTAAAAAATGAAAAGTTACTTCATATTGACAAATGCTGGAAAATATTTAGTGAATATTATTTTATTTTAACACAGCTATAAAGAATTCATAAATTTCAAAGGGCTGATAGAAGTGATGGACCTCTGGGATGTGGAACAGACTAAGCAAGAATGGAGTGTAGAAACTGGGCAGACAATAAAGAAATAATTATGATTTGTATTTCAGAAAGCACACAATAGCAATACAGAGACATGGATTTGAAATTGGACATTCTTGAGCTCCACCCTTGGCTTTCCTACTAATTAGCTGTGTGGCTTCAATCAATTACTTAACATCTATGAATTGGAGTTTTCTAAAAGGTGAAATGGGACAAAGGCTGGAACTAATTTATGGTTAGGGGTATATGGCTAGGTAGGTGGATCAGTTAATAGGTAGATTGATGAGAGATGTTTGAATAGATAGAGAAATGATAAATGGAGGTGGGGGAGTGCTTTTTGATATCTATTTTAGGGATTTAGAACTTCATGCAGTAGACATGTGGAATTCTACCTGAGTTATATGAACTGGTTAGTTCCACATGTGAGACAATTATTTAAATTAATTAAATTCAGAAGAAATTATTAATTTATGTTTATGAGGTTACCAATCAATTTGGCCATGAAAACTTCTGACACTGAAAAATTAAAAGTTGAGCCCTGGCTGTTGTGGCTCAGTGGATTGAATGCCAGCTTGTGAACCAAAGGGTTACCAGTTCAATTCCCAGTCAGGGCATATGCCTGGGTTGCTGTCCAGGTCCCCAGTGGAGGGGCATACAAAGGGCAACCATGCATTGCTGTTTCTCTCCCTCTCCTTCTCCCTCTCTTTTTCTCTCTCTAAAAATAAATATATAAAATCTTTTAAAAAATAAAATTAAAAGATGAGTAAAAATGGCTAATATTTATTTTCAGGACACTGATATTTTATCACATTCTATGTGATACAGTGCATTCAAATAAAATAAAGTAATAAAGATAAGGCAATGGAATGAATTTTTTCTTAGCAAATCTAATTGTCCTTTTGTAACTGAACCCAAACAGTAGTGGGGGGTAGGGGGTGTCCTACAACTTGCTGCCTACCAGCAAATCTCTGAATACATAGTTCGGTGGTAAAGGAAGGAATATTTTATTAAATGGCAAGTTTCTGCCTAAAATATCTTGGTAACAAAAACCAGGGGACAGGAAGTCAGAGTATGGCATCAAAAATAGTTATTTAAATATTTGTCGTTACAACTACTACATAGGTTCAAGAACTGAAAATAACATAAGCACAAAAATCTCTTCACAGTGCTGTTATCCCCAAGGTGTTTGGAAATAATGGCAAGTTTCAGCCTCAAAGCCCATCCCCTCTAAGGCACCCAAAGAAAAATCACCCTGTCACCCTCTGCCAGCTCAGTTCAAAGTTACACCAGGAAACTCTTTCCCCACCCAGAAGTATCAAAAAGATACGTGGTTTAGCTGGTCTCCAGTTGCTATCCAGCTTCAGGTGTTTTTTTGCAATCTGTGTTCCCAGGCCTCTGCTCTACATTGGCCACCACTGGCAGGCCTGATGGCCACCATTGACACGCCCCACTTGCCTGGAGGAGAGGAAAGAGCCAACTGTATGTGTGCTTTCTGGTGTGCTCCCATTCAAATGTCCCCTCCCAGCACCCCATGTGTGCCAAAAGCCAGTGGGAATGCCCAGCCTTCCTACCCACAAGCACCCATGTTGGCCATGTTTGCCTTTGCCCTTCTTTTGTCCCCCATGTTTAGTGGGGGGCAAAGTCTCCAGTTGTGTTTGTGCAGCTTCAATGCCTCCCCCATTTCCAGGGGTCTGTGTCCCCCATTAGAGACCAGTGGATGAAAGGGCATATTAAGAATTTATTCTTTACCTCTCTTTCTCCCTCCCTTCCTCTCTTTCTAAAAATAAATAATAAATTCTTTTAAATAATACCAAAAAAAAAAAAAAAAAAGCTCTGGCTGGTGTCACTCAGTGGATTGAGCACAGGCCTGCAAAGCAAAGGGTCACTGGTTCAATTCCCAATGAGGGTACATGCCTGGGTTGCAGTCCAGGTCCCCAGTTGGGGGCATGAGAGAGGCAAATATGCATTGATGTTTCTTTCTCTCCCTCTCTTTCTCCCTTCCTTCTCCTCTCTCTAAAAATAAATAAATATATTATTTAAAAAATACAAAAATGAATTTATTCTTTACCATAATAGTATAGGGATAGCTATAAATAATTTATGTAAGGAAGTAATGTAATCATATTTTTATTTTTGATTATAACTCTGTCTTCAGTCTTAATTAAGTGGTTAATTAAGGGGAGACGATGAATGTGGGAAACCGGTTAGAAGACAACTAAAAAGTTGATACTTGACCAAGTGGACAAATAATACAGCTTTTAAATACTGAGTGAAGACAGTACAATTATCTTTGGTGACATTCACAGCAGTTCTAAACACTGTAGTAGCGACTGAATAGTGATTGTCATTTATATTACTCTATTTCCTACACTATTACAATGGCTATATTACTATTACACTACTCTACATTCCTCTAAAATGAGAATTGGGCCATTGTTCTCTCTGACTATAAACCTTTCCCGTGGCTTCCCGCTGATCTCAAAAGACCAAACTCTTCAGGTGTACAAAAGGGGCATACACACCCATTTGCATCTAGTCTTTATTTTCCTCTTTAAATTTTATCCGTGCATATCAAACTCAGACCTAGCCAGAGTTAAAAATTTCAATCTCACAGACAAGCCCCACTGCCTTTTACCTCTGGGACTTTAGATGTGCCTTACTCTGCCTTCAGTATCTCTGATGACATAGCACTTCAGTCCACTGTAACCCTCATCACACAAGAAAAGTCATTTTACCTGGCTGGTAGTGAGGTTTATTAAGATCACAGGTTTTCTGTCATTCATTAACTCATCAAGAAAGGATTGACCAGATTTGGGGTTTGTGGTTTCCTCTCATTGCAATTATTATTTAATTTTAATTGCTTACTAACTCTTAGAAACTAACCCTACATACTCTGTGAGAAGAAATGCTACTTTCTTGTTTTAAGTTGTATTACCACAACCAAGCACAGTAGATGCTTGAAAAATACTTATGGTAATAAAGAAATGGAAGACTAGTCCTCACTGGTTGCTCTGTTGGTTGGAGCATTGTCTGGTGCACTGAAAGTCTGTGCATTCAATTCCACTCAGGACACTTACCTAGGTTGCAGGTTAGATACCTGGTCTGGGAGGCAACCAATCAATGCTTCCCTCTCACATTGATGTCTGTCTGTCTCTTTATAAAATCAACAATAAAATATCCACAAGTGAGGATAAAAATGAATGACAAAATATTTGAGTAAATGTAAGGACTTAAGTATTTTATGTAACTCCTCTACATCATTATTCAGTTAAAACTTTGTCATTTAGGAGCTATGTAGTCACAGCAAAGGATTTATCCAGTTTGTCAGATGAGCGACTCATGACTGGTGGCTGAAACAAGTCTGAGTTCTCATCCGTTTTAATTTTCTAATGAAACTGTGGAGAAAAAAAAGTTTTTTTTTTCATGTGTTGGCATATAACCTCCAAAGGTATTTAAAAAGTATGTAGGACAGGTTTCTTGGCCATGAGCTTGTGTTTCTGTTATTTAATTTTGTGTCTTGAGATATTTATCTCTGACACAAAATTAACATTTGAGGTTTCTACCTTACACAACTTTGGCTCTGGGTTTGTTCTCAGGGGACTGTTGGTTCTTCACAGGGTATACTTATCTTCTCTTGAGACTTTTGGATAAAATCTAGGGATTATTCAGTCCAAGCATCTGATCCTACCTGTTGTCTTTTTCAGTGTTGTCTTCTGATGGTTTCAGAAACCCTGACATGCTTTAGAATATCTGAGAACAAATCATAGTTTGTCAAGGGAAACTGACCAGACCCTGAGGTCAGCTTGAGATATAATTAGAAAAATAAATAGATTAGCTTTAAATATCTGAATACTTCAGTGTTCCTTGCCCATTATTCATATACTAATGTTTCTGCTTATTTCAGATTTAGTCTTATGTTTATTCTATTAATTTACTATATTTTTAAAAACCACAAATTTTATCATTCTCACTATGCTTTTTAGCTATATACCCTTAAAATACATATCTTTTCTTCATATAATGAAATTTTTTTCATCACTCCTTTATTTCTATGAGGCTATTAATTTCAGGGTAAAGATGTTAGACAGGATATCTCAGTTTATTTGTAGTTACATAATGCAACAATTCATTTTAAAATCCTTAGTCATAAACTGTGGTCTAAAAGTGCCTAGTGAACAAAAAAGTTTGAAGGTTTAACTATAATAGAAAGCAGAAGGAGCATATAAATAGTATGAGTAAGATTTCTCATTATATATGACATCATTCTGAATTAATTTGCTGATTTATTTTGACTTATACAAATTGTCTAAACATGAAATGTTTGTAGAGTTCAAGAAAGATGTGAGAAAATTCTGAACAATTCTTTATAGAATATTGCACCTTGGAAGAGAATATTAATTATTCATTAAAGAATGTGAATATGTTTGATATAACTTCTTATGAACTTGTAATCATTCTTAATAAGTAAATGTGTAATTTTCTTCTATATGAAAAAAATACTGTAAAATTTTACTATTAATGGAAGTATTGTATCAATATAATGGCATGTCTGACACAGTGGGTGCTCTAAATATGGGAGCTACATTTAATGTTTCACAATCTTTTACAGTAAAAACACATTATATGTGTTTTATGATTGCATCAAATAGTTTTTGTGAATTTGTTAAATCTGTATCTTACTCTTTATTTTAGAAAATAAAAATATTTGATAATATTTTAATTGAAAATAAAGTTATATATCTGCTGTAGAAAATCTAAATCTCTATAAAAAAGGAAGTGAGGCTTATTCATTCTCCATGCTAACCAGTAATTATCACTTTTAACATGGTGACATATTTTCCTTCTATTACTTTTTATATTTAGCATAATTAATGTTTACTTTTAAAAAACCTAACTGTTTTTGCATCTTCACAGCAGAAGAACTTTGGAATCAGTATCTCAACTTCCCACAGAGATATTGATTGGAAAAGCATTTAATATAAAAGTTAGTTTGGGTTTATGATGGCCATTCTGACTGGTGTGAAGTGGTATCTCATTGTGGTTTTAATTTGCATCTCTCTGATAGCTAGTAATGCTGAGCATCTTTTCATATGTCCCTGAGCCCTCTGTATGTCCTCTGTGGAGAAGTGTCTGTTCAGGTCATTTGCCAATTTTTTAATTGGGTTGTTTGTCTTCTTGGAGTGGACTCGAGTGAGTTCTTTATGTATTTTGGAGATTAAACCCTTGTCTGAAGTATCATTGGCAAATATGTTTTCCCATACAGTTGGTTCTCTTTTCATTTTAATGCTGTTTTCTGTAGCCATGCAGAAGCTTTTTATTTTGATAAGATCCCATTTGTTTATTCTTTCCTTTATGTCCCTTGGAGAGGATGTGGAGAAAAAGGAACCCTAGTGCACTGTTGATGGGAATGCTGACTGGTGCAGCCACTGTGGAAACAGTATGGAATTTCCTCAGAAAACTAAAAATGGAACTGCCTCTTGACCTGGTAATTCCACTGCTGGGATTATACTCTAAGAACACTCAAACACCAATCCAAAAGAATCTATGCACCCCAATGTTTGTAGCAGCACAATTTACAATGGCCAAGTGCTGGAAACAACCTAAGTGCCCATCAGTAAATGAGTGGGTCAGAAAACTATGGTACATTTACACAGTGGAATTCTATGCAGCAGAGAGAAAGAAGAAGCTCCTACCCTTTGCAACAGCATGGGTGGAACTGGAAAGCATTATGCTAAGTGAAATAAGCCAGGTGGTGAAAGACAAATACCATATGATATTACCTTTAGTGGAACCTCATCAACAAAACAAACAAGCAAGCAAAATATAACCAGAGACATTGAAACTAAGAACAAACTGACAGTAACCAGAGGGGAGGTGGGAAAGGATAATGGGGAGAAAAGGGGGAAGGGTTTTTAGGAACAAGTATAAGGGACAATGCAGACAAAACCAAGAGGAGGGGTGGGAGTGGTGGAGGTAAAATGCAGACAACTGTACTTGAACAAAAACAAAATAAAAAAATTTTAAAAAGTTAGTTTAGGGAAGAATGATACCTGTACACTGTTGTTTCTTCCCTTTCTATGACATGATATACCTTCCCATTTTTTTCTCCTCACCTGAGTACTATTTTTTCTCATTGATTTTGCAGAGAGAGAGGAAGAGAAAGAGAGAAAGAGAGAGGGAAAGAGAAACACTGATGTGAGAGAAGGACATTGATTGGTCATCTCCTGCACTAGCCCTGACCAGGAATCAAAACTGTAACCTTTCAGCATACAGGATGATGCTCCAAGTAACTGAACCACACTGGCCAGGGCTCCAGGGCTCTATTGTCTAATGTCCTTTTTAAGGCCATATGTTAAGGGTAATACTTATTTTTTATATAAACCTTAAACATATCTTTTTGTAGATCAAAAATACCTTCTAGTTTTATTGCTATCAGGAATGTACCATACCTCCATACACATTTCTTGATTTCATTCATTGATATTTTTGTTGTATTTTGTTTTAAATGTTTTTAGTTGACAAGTAGCTTTAATTCTTAATTTATTTTGCTTTCAAATTTGATTGACTTCAAAATCATATCACACAAAGATGATAATAGTATCTTAATTCTTACAATTTTAGAATTCATTTTTAAAAGTCATTAATTTAAGTGGTTGTGTTAAAGCCAATATTAAAAAGTAGAGGTGATAGCAGACATATTTGTTTTATTTCCAACTTCTAAATATTAGAATTAAAACCTATTAGAAAATTAGAAACTATTATATTAGGAAATGTTTCTAATATTTGCTGTAGATATTTTATCATGTCAAAAATTCTTCTCTTTGCAATTTACTACAATCATTTCCTTTTTATTTCAGAATAAACCTTGAATAATTACTTAAAATTTTTATATGTTGAAAGATGATTATCTAACTTTTCTTAAATTCCTGAATAAATTCATTGGTCACAGTGTGCTATTGTTCTAATGTACTATTGGATTTGGTCTATGAATAATTTAAAATACTTTAGACTGAACATATCAACAAATTCCTATTGAAATTGGTTTAGACAAAACAGAAAGTGTTATTAGCTCACAAAACAACCAATCCAAGTAGGATGTACTAAGAGCTGCATGAGTTAAGAAATCAATAATATTATTAAAAACTCTGGTTATTTTAGCTTCTTACATGCCAGCATTTCAATGCTGCTGTAGACACCATTTATAATGGCCAAGTTCTTTTCTATTTCATGAATGAACTAGAATGTAGAATGCATTGAATCATTAGCTTCATATTATATATTTAGATTTTTAAAATGATTTACACTTATGAATGACATTGAGAAAAAGGTAGACTGGTCTTCTCACATAATACTATATATGTGTATGCATGTGTGTGTATGTGTACTTATTAAAGTTAGACTCAGAGCAGTGAAAGTACGGGATGAACAGATATGAGC
The DNA here is from genome assembly GCA_004027475.1 of Anoura caudifer. Taxonomy (NCBI): domain Eukaryota; kingdom Metazoa; phylum Chordata; class Mammalia; order Chiroptera; family Phyllostomidae; genus Anoura; species Anoura caudifer. Next base: position 119,065 of record PVKU01004924.1, read on the forward strand.
AACTCTAAGCCTCTAACCTGGAAGCAGCCGCACCCTGCCAGCAGCTGTGTGAGAGTGCCTGTCTTGCTGCCTGTTCTCTCATCACCATCACCATCACCAGCTTTGAGTGTAATTAGAGAGAACAAACAACACCTGTGGTTATAAGAATAAGGGTATGTGTATGCTAATTATATAATTTCCACCAGTATGACATCATGTTCATTCTGCATGATTTATCCCATTCTATTTAAAGTGGTTCAGAAATTTCATATGCTTTCATTATTTGGGGATACATCTGATTTGTGAACAGACAGCATGGAACTAATTTTTTGTTGATTCATATTCTTGCAGTTTAACTTCCCTTTAGCCATTTTTTATAAGAGCAAATGTTTTAAATTTAAAAGTATGGGTAGTCATTCCCACCTCCCAAAGAATCCATGTGTAAGGCCTGAATGGGAAAGGATAGAGTAAAGTGTGGTGGAAGGACAAGAGGGTTCATTCATTTTGACAGGGAAGGCAAAAGGGTGTCAAAGTACATAAAGGCTGAGCATGAAAGAGAGAAACAAGGGAAACATAAAAGGTATTTTTTAGGAATTATAATTCCTTCATGGTATTTGATAAGTGTAAGTAAAGGATTTGATGTATGTTGAAATTATTTTTGATTGCATGGATTATGTTTTATATTCCTTAGCACCTCTAGATGAGACTGAACCACATCATTTGTTTAATCTTCTTATACATATTTGGATTGTGCCAAGAATGGCCATTATTAAATCCAAAATAACAAGTCAGTTTTTACCAGCATTTTATTTTTTTATCTTTACCCAAGGACTTTATTTTTTTTCCAGTGGTTTTAGAGAGAGAAGAAGGGAGGGAGAGAGAAACATAGACACATCGATCAATACACTCATCAATACATCAATACACTCAATTAGCCTCTATACACTCTAACTGGGGTCAAACTTGCAAACTTTCCATTCATGGGATAGCGCTCAAAATCATATCACAAAAGCCAACTGAGTCACACTGGCCAGGGCTTGCCAGAATTTTAATGTTTACTCTTCACTACTCAGTTCTTCCTACTACTTAATTATAGTAGGGATGCAGGCAGGACAACAAAATATTTGTTTTGTAATAACAACCACATGATATCTCTCCTGCTGATGCTATGATGAGGGAATATAAGGAAGGTACTTAAGATCACTGACAGATCCACAGTTTTACAATAGAAAGCATGGTTGTTTGCCTAGCTTAAATTAATTCCTTGCTTTTTCTCCTTTTTAACCAAACCTCAATTTGTTCCAATGTTCAGATGTTAATCAGCCCATTTCATTTCAGAGAAACTGGTTCCATCCTCAGTTTCAATGGAGGTTTATGTTTGTTTAAATCAACATGCGAATGCCAACCAAATACATTTCCTCATTGTTGAAATCCTAACCCTTCAGACTCAGTGAAAGGACCACATTCCCTGGTGAGGGAGAGGCTCCACTCCCCTGGAAGTTAATAAGGAGGCATGCGCTCATGTGCTGAGGATAGCTTTTCTGTGATCCCAAGGGTAAACAGCCTAAGGATGGGCCAAAAATGCAGAACAGCAGAGCAAAAGGATGGGAAAAACTGAAGTCCCTGATGATATCATTAAGCTACAGAATCAACAGTCCATGACATCTGCCTTTCTCTTGACTTCCTGTAATAGGAACTAGCAATTTAGAAAACATTTTTGGCTAGAGTTTCTTTTATTTACAGTTGAAAGCAGCCCAACTGATATAATATTTAATAATTACATAAGAAAATTCTGATAATTATTACAGTATTTTCACCGGGAAGCCTTTATTTATTCTTATGTATAAGTGAACTTTCTGGTGTACATTGTTATTTTTAATCCAAAGGAAAATATTAGTTTTCTTTTCAAACATGTTTGCTTTGTATTAATAATAGATACTTTTTTTGCACAACTACCAATCTCTCTGTCTTTTTTCCTTTTCCTCTGCTTAAATGTTGTAGTTTGGAAGTACTACCTAAATGTTTATGTAATTTTTGTCTATCTTAATGAAACCTTACTATAATAATGGGTCAATAAATTGAAATTGTGTACTATTTAGTGTATAATATTTTTTAATAGTTGATTAATTTAGTGAAAAAGTTACTTTAATGTATGTGTAACTGGTTCCTGTATTTGAATTTATAATATCTAAATGTTTGAGAAAACATGTTTGCATGTTTAATTACATTTTTGATTACTGTTAGTAGCATGATAATCAGTGATTAAAAATTTATAAGACCTCTTAATAACCTTTATTGTTAATTTTTACTATAAAAATATTTAAAAAAGAAACCCTGGCTGGTGTGGCTCAGTGGATTGAGTGCCGACCTGTGAACCAAAGTGTTGCTGGTTTGATTCCCAGTCAGGTTATGGGCCAGGTCCCCAGCTGAAGGAGTGCAGGAGGCAACCACACATTGATGTTTCTCTCCCTCTCTTTCTCTTTCCCTTCCCCTCTCTCTAAAAATAAATAAATAAAATCTTTTAAAACTATTTTAAAAAGGACTCTGAAAAGGGCAACTGAATAAGGTTCTGACAGGGAAAGACTGAGTACATATTTTATATTTTACAAAATAAAATTCAAAATTATAAAATGCTTTGACTTGAACATTATATTTTGCAAAATGTAAAACATTCTTTACTTTTTTTCTACAGCAGGTAAATATGCAGAGAGCTAAATAAAACCTTCACCTGTGTAAAAATTAACATTAGGGCATATGCTTTCCTTTCATAATCTTGTGTTTCCACTCAGGAAGTACTCATCTTGATACAACCTCTGTGGAAATTTGCTTTCAGGCATAAAGACAAATGGGCCAAAAGAAAGACAGGATTCTGTATTAGAGTAGGGATTATCTTTAGAAGGCAGGTAGTTATTACAGTTTCCTGATAATATATTTGGGATTTAGGTGAACAATCTCTAAATCTTATTTTACTCTGTTAGAACATAGAAGAGACACAAATGGTGAAGTGATTATTTTTATGCACACAAAGGGCTACCTGAAAAGAAAAGAGAAGATAATATGTAGATTCATGTAACAAACAAAAACTATATTTCTGTATTATAGTACAATGAGCAATCAAAATTAAACCTGAAGTATCTAGTTTGGATGCTGGGCCAAAGCAATACATTATCAGATAAAAATAAATCAATGAATAGATAAATAACTAGAAAGGAGAATATTGTTTGTGGGTTTTTTCCTCATCCTCATGTAAACAATTATTTTATGTATTTTGTATGTTTGTGTGTGGTAGGGGTGTCATTTGTTTCATGTGGAGGCATCAGGGTTCATGCCTTATCTCTCATGTTCACTATTTTACACCCAACACCTAGAACAGTGCATGTAACCTAGTAGTACACCACAGGCATGAATGTATGAATAAATGTAACATAAAAATATTAAGTATACATGATGATGCCAACTGTTTTACAGCTATAATACCTACTATGAATGACATTTACAGGGGAAATACCTTACTCTAAATATATGCTTATATTGCCATTCAAAAATATCTTTCAGAAAATAGAACAGTATAATAACTTACGATCACAGTATAATAACAAATCATTAAATTAACAACATAAAATCTTAGCAGTGATAAGAGAGTCTTCCAATTATGTGTAAATATCTATGCTTTTTGTAACCCTATTTTATTGCATAAAAATATATGATAGTCTGTGAAAAGAACTTTAAATTCACTTGATTTTACTTAAAAATAATTTGCATACTTGATTTTTAGTAGACATAGTTTTCTGCATACTTCACAATCTCACAATATTGCTGCTGATCCACACATTTTCAAATGTGAGTTCTAGACCCATGAATGGCATTTGAATTAATAGAATTCATGATCTTATTTTAGTGCCTGACAATGATTTGCTTTAGATAGATTTTACCACAATAGTTGATTCTTCTCAAATTATAACCCAAATATTTTGACCTTACCATCACCAGAAATATGTCTGAGACTTAAGAAGAATTTAGCCCTCAATTTTTGGATTCATTTACTCATCAAACATCTTATTAAAGCCACCTCATATTCAACATATTTCTTATCAAATTATTTCCAGCATATTTCATAGTCCTGAGAAGTTGACACTTACTAACCCAACTAAATCCCTAGAGATAATCCTCAGTGTATAATTCAAAGATCACACAGCCTTTTTCTTGCTATAATTAATGGGGGTAGGTCTCCAAATCCTCCCTAAAACATTTATTTTAAGCAACTAAAATCAAATTTCTATTTGGTATTCACTCCTAATTCCCCACTGCCACACAAATATAAAGGGATATTTTTTATTGTTTTGTTGTTTTTAAAATTAGGTATTGTAATATTTATTTGAATCTTATTTGACATACATGGTTTCTTTGAAACACAGTATACTCTATATTTCTTAATTCTTTTGTTATTGGTAACATCCCTCCTTTTTTTTTTTTACAAAAGAGTATAGCTCTCTTTTTTATGTATTTTTTCTAAAAAATGTAGCCTTTGATTTGTCAAAAATGAATAAAAACCATATTTGCAATGAAACCTAGAGCAGCGATAGTCTATAAACAAAGGTAACTAGTGCTAGGGGCAGAATGGGGTGAATAAAGGTCACTTGGTAACATGTTAAATCTAAATTAGAAATAATATGATGAAAATAAATGAAAGAAAATAAAAGACATATTCTGGGTCATAGGACTAAGGCAACCAAGAAGGAATGAGAGTATAAATTTGTGTACAAGAAAGTGAAAGCATAATTTTATGAAATAGAAATCTATAAGATTTTTATGTAAATTCCTCAGAAATATGAGGAGATGAATGAAATGAGACAACTACAGTCAACTGTCAATTTACCAGGATATTATGGGGGAGTGAGGTCATGGTTTGCTCCAAATCAATTGTAAACAGATCATATAAACTCTAGGCATGTGCTGGATAACCAGTGGTTTCATAAACTGCCAGCAGTAAAAATGATAGAATATGCCTTCTTGGAATATTTTGGAGAGCCAGAAATTCTAAAAGAAAGCAAGGAAGTGAAATGCTGAATGAGACAGAGAAATTCAGATGTATTTTGTTATTGTCAGTGTAATTATGTTTTGGATTTTATGCTGGAGATCACTCTCCAGGGTGTGGAGTGTGGGGAATGTCCATAGAGGCACAGATCTAAGATTCATTCTGCACTGGAAGAAGGCTGATGGGTTCTGTTTCTCTCCAGACTCTGATTCTTGGTTCAACCCTTCCCTTCACTTGTGTTGATTTATAATTATGTATGATTAGTGCACAGATCTTAAATGTACAGTTTTATGAGTTTTGACAAGTGTATATTCTTACTTAACACTTCCACCAAAACAGAGAACATTTCTGTCATTCTAGAATGTTCTCTCAAACCCAGTGTCTTTCAATCCCTTTCTCTGCTCCACCATTCCAGCTAATTACTGTTCTGATATTTACAACTATTATCTAATTTGCTTTATCCTGGACTTCATATCTATGAATTTGGTATATCAGTCTGTATATCAGAGATTCACGTTTTTTATTGCTAAGCAGTATTTCATCTTGTGACTGTATCACTCCGTTTAGTGGATATTGGTGGTGTTTTCAATTAGTCGTTACTGCTATGAACATTTACGTGCATGCCTTCTTTGAGAGGTCTGGCCTTTTAAGATTAAAAAATCTCCTTAGTAGTAGGTTGATATCCACACAAGGATAACAGGTACTAATCAATGAAATTTGAAAATGTTACATCATTTAGGAGAAGGGTCTTTTCAAATTTAATGACAGTAAGAATTTTGTGATGACGAGACCCTCCTGCATTATCCCAGAGAGGATTAAATACAATCATACATGCCTTATAAGAGAAACACAAAGGGTGTTCTGAGAGACTTAGAGAAGAGGAGGCAATATGTCCTTGGAGGCAGAGACTGTAGTGATGTGGCAACAGCCGAGGAATGCTGGGAGCCAGCAGCAGCTGAGAGGCAAGGAACAGTTTCCCTGAAAACCATGTAAGAGAGGACAGCCCTATTTGATTTAGGATTTCTAGCCTCCAAAACTGTGGAAAATAAATTTCTGTTGTTTTACATCACCATGTCTGTGCTAGTTTGTAACAGCAGCCTTGGGAAATGAATGTACCCTTCATACTCCCTCCTCCCTTGCCAGCTTTGTATTTAAAGTTATGGGTACACTGGGGAAAGATCTTGTTTGAGGAAAGAGACATGCCTTTTCACACTCATTCTCAATTTAATTTTAAACATTATTTCTGAATAACAAAAATTAATTGTATTGATAATAAACATGATTAGAAAAGCTTGAGTTGCCACATTAATTGTCTTATAAGGAAGGAAAAAATATCTTGTCAAAGTGTGGTTTTCCATTAATATTATAAATAGAATTAAATCATTTGAAGACTTAGGGAAAAATACTGGGATAAAAATACAACAAGGCAATAAAAGAAAAAGAAAATTTGGGGCATAGACTCTTACTCTCAGTAACCTGACATGCCGACATGTTAACAACTCACACTATTCTACTGAATTAGCCATCACCTTCTGACTTTTCATCAAACACTCCCATTAGGACCACTGGGAGGCACTGGAGAGCAGCCCCAGGCTTTTAGTTTTATCAGTAAACTCAGTTCAACAATCATAATTAACACTTAGCTTCTAATATATGTGTAAGTTACAAAAGGGGTTGAAAGTAAAGATCAGAAAGATCTAGTGCCTAAATTCAAGTTGTTAGCACTTAATAGAAAAACAGATTAGAGTCATATAAATGTTACAGCTAGTAATATATATCAAAACATTTCTTAAAGGAAAAAAAACACCACTGCATCAAACATTAACAAAAATAAAGAGGAGCTTCTGGTCAGGATAGTGGCATAGTTGGTACCCACATCCTCCTACAACTACAACAAAATTACAACTAGACTATAGAACAACCATCATTCAGAACCAACTGAAATCTGTGCAGAAGTCCTACAACTAAGGATATAGAGAAGAAGCCACATTGAGATGGGTAGGCAGGTCAGGGAAACAGAATGGGCTGGTCCCATTCCCCCATGTGGTAGATAAAAATCGGGAGGGATATCTGGGCTGCAGAGGTCCTCTCTGAAAAGCAAAGGGTCCCAGCCCCACACAAAGCCCCTCAGCTTTGGGTTTCAGTGCCAGGAAGAGAAGTCTCCTTAACTTCTGGCTGTGAAACCCAGTGGGGATTGTGGCTGAGTGCGATCAAGGTCTCCTAAAGTCCAAGGAAGTTCTTCTTAAAGGGCCCATGCATAGACTTATTCAGACTCACTTCTCTGAGCTCCAGTGCCAGGGCTGCAGCTCAAAAATTAGCAGGGACATACAGGAAGGAATTGAATTGTCTGGCATCAGAGCAAGAGCTGGAGAGGTATCCTTCTCCCTGACAGAAGTGCTGGCAGAGGACATTGTTCCTTTGCTCAGCTCTTCCCCAACCCCAACAGAGCTGGCAGGCAAGCAACATATTTGTGTTTCCATCAACCTGGCTCACACTGTTTGCACCACCATGGTGATTCCCTGAGATCCTGCCCACACCTAACTTTGGGCCCAACAGACACCATTTCCAGTGGCTCTTCCATACAAATGACCTGTTTTGACTCATACTTTAGACTTTTCTAAAATCTCTCAAACAAACAGCATGTAGCAGCCCATCTAGCCTAGCATGCCCTTTATCTCTTGTTAAGTGACCCCAGGCCTGGCACTAGGGGCAGTCAGCTTGGTTTGAAGCTTGGCCTCTACTGGGCACCTCCAAGCCAACCACAAGCAGCAGCTATCTGCATTTTTTTTTTTTTTTTTGTAGCTCATGCTGGGTGGCCTGGACAGATGCAGGCAGTGACTGATCTTGGCCTAGACCTCCTTGGAGGCTCCAGAGCCAGTGTACCCAGTAGACAATTCAGACCACATGAAATCACCAACAGCCTCCACAATTGCACACTCAAGGGGAGGACTCAGCAGTCACAGGCACTCCACTGAAGTAAGTCTTTCTCTGTGTGGTGGGACCCTGCACAGCTGATACTCATGAATCTGTCTCAGCAAGTTCTTGCAGCTGGTCAGCCTAGGAACACATCCCTCCAGCAGATGTGTCAACAGCAATCAAGGCTCAATTACAATAAGAGAGTGTAGCCAGCCCACATGGGGGTGCACCTGGAGTGCCCACCTTGGGTAACGAAGGAGGCTTTGTCAATGGACCCTACAGGACACCTAACACATTAAGCCACTCTATCAAGCCCACAGAATGTAGCAGTTCTACCTAATATATAGAAACAAACACAGGAAGGCGGTCAAAAGGAGAAGACCAAGAAATATGTCCCAAATAAAAGGACAAAACAAAATGGAAACAAGCAATCTACTAGATGCAGAGTTCAAAATAATGGTTATAAGGATGTCCAATGAACTTGGGGGAAGAGTAGATGAACTTAGTGAGAACTTCAACAGCATACAAAAGGACATGGAAATCATAAAATAGAATTAATAAGTAAGAAAAACCTAACTGAAATAAAGAACAATTTACAAGAAATCAACAGTAGAATAAATGAAGCCGAGAATCAAATCAGAGATATTAGACCCAAATCCATAAAAATCCTAGAAGAAAACATAAGCAGTAAAATCTCAGACATTGCTCATAGCAATATTTTCCTGATGTATCTCCCCAGGTGAGGGAAAGAAAAAGAAAAATAAACAAATGGGACTACATCAAACTGAAAAGTTTCTGCACAGCAAGGAGATCATCAACAAAATAAAAAGGCAACACATGGAATGAGAGAACATATTCATCAATACATCTGATAAGGAGTTAATACCCAAAATTCATAAAGGATTTACAAAACTTGATTAAAAATGTACAAAGGACCTGAATAGACACTTCTCAAAAAAAGACATACAGATGGCCAATAGACATATGAAAAGATGCTCAACATCATTAATCATCAGAGAAATGCAAATTAAAACCACAATGAGCTGCCACCTCACACCTTTCAGAATGGCCATCATGAATAAATCAACAAACAAGTGCTGGTGAGGAGGTGGAAAAAAGGGAACCCATTTGCATTGTTGGTGGGAATGCAGACTGGTATAGACACTGTGGAAATCAGTACGGAGGTCCATCCAAAAATTAAAAATTTTTGCAATCCCACTTTTGGTAATATATCCAAGGAACCCAAAACACTAATTAAAAAGAACATATGCACCACTACGTTCATTGAAGCATTATTTACAATTGTTAAGATATGGAAGCAGCCCAAGTGGCCATCAGTAGATGAGTAGATAAAACAGCTATGGTACATTTACACAACAGAATACCACTCGGCTGTAAAAAGAATAAAATTTTACCCCATGTGACATTATGGATGTAGCTGGAGAACATTATTTTAAGTGAATAAAGCAGTCAGAGAAAAACAAATACCATATGACTTCACTCATATGTGGAATCTAATGAACACATTGAAATAACAAGCAAAACAGAGACAGACTCATAGATCAGAGCAGGATGGCAACTATGTGGGTGCAGATAGGGGGGTGGAGGGATTGAGCAAAAAGGACAAAGAACTCACAGATATGGACCACAGTGTGGTGATTGCAGGGTGGGTTGGGAGGTATAACAGGTGTAAATTGTAATGAAAAAATGAAATAAATATAAAAAATAATAAAACATTATTTAAAAATTAAAAAGTAAAGAATACTTTTTAAAATTTTATATTAGTATTTCTATTCTAATTCAGATTCAGGTACAATAATTCTACATTAATCTACTTGGGCTTCCATAGAATTGATGGCTTAACCAACGGAATTTTATTTCCTCACACATCTGAAGACTGGAAGTCCATCACCATACCAGCATGGTTGGTTTCTGTTAAGAGCTCTCTCCTTGGTTTGCAGACTAAAGCCTTCTCATTGGGTGCTCATATAGTAGAGAATATGAGAGAGAGAGTGAGAGGGAGAGAAAAAGGGAGAATCTTTCTTCCTCTTCTTATAAAGTTACATTTCTATTGGATAAAGCCTTCGCTTCATAACCTCTCTTAAACTTAACTACCTCCTAAAGACCCTATGTTTAGATACAGTCACATAGGTGGTTAGGACTTCAAAATATGAATTTTGGAGACAAAGTTCAGACCATAGAATATGTGTACATTTTTCAACTTGAAAAAATATTATAGATACACACACACACACACACACACACACACACACAGAACACTGAAACTTCCCTCACATCTCTTGATGTCTATGTCCCTTCATGGCTAAACTACTTGAAGTTATATTTGTCATCATGCAATGTCTTCCTTTCCTGCCCTCCCATCCATAGGTGGAGGCCTAAATCAGGCTTCCTATTTCACCCCTCCAATGACACTTTTCAGCTGATGTTACCAGTGGAGCCTATTTGTCAAATTCATTGTGAGTTTTTTAATGTTCTTCTATTGCATTTGACACTATTTACATTTTTCAAAGATTTTACTTATTTTAAATAGAGGGGAAGGAGGGAGAAAGAAAGGGAGAGAAACATAAATGTGAGGTTGCCTCTTGAGCACCCCCTATTGGGGACCTGGCCCACAACCCAGGCATATGCCCTATACTGGGAACTGAACCAGAGACCCTTTGGTTCACAGTCAGGCATTCAATCCACTGAGCCACAGCAGCCAGGGCAACACTATTTACATTTATTAACTTGAAAGTTTCCTCCTTTAGCTTCCATGAAATTATTAAAGTTACACTACTATACTAGTTCATTACTTTCCCATATAGTGAACTCATTAAATGCTTATATAAAAATAATTGATAAATTATTCTGCTAATTGTATTAGTTTATAGTTCCATATATAATATGACATGTTTTAATTGTAAAAATATAAAATTCATGCACACATTGATATGTAGATAAGATCATTTTATAATTTCACATTAGCTATTTTTCTTTTAATTACACTTTTAAATATTTTGTATAAGCCAATAGTATCTAATTATATACAACAAAATTCTGTGGAATTCCCTTATTTTCTTTTCAAAAATGAGATTTTAGAAGCAATATTGATTACAGATGTTATGAATTAATAATTTTAAAGAGATTATTTTTATTTGTTATGCTGGAGAAAGAGACTGGCAATACTATATCATGAAGGTTTATTCCACTGCAACTTCATGCTGTGTTTGATTACTTTCCATTTTATTCCATTAGAATGGGTTAGTATTCATTGTCTTTTGAATCCAATTACATTCTAAATGGTTTACACATTCCAAACAGTATTTCCTTAGTTTATTTTGCATCCCCAAATTCACATCCCCAAACTAACTAAAATAACCTTTAAAATATTATAAATCTAAATTTTTGCAGCCCAATGATGAAAGACATTTTTTTAGTATTCATCTTCATACTTTTTTTATCATTCTGTGCCTACGTTTGAAAAATATTGAATACTTATTTAAATTGGAAAATGCTTTCAAAGAAAATGACTATGTTATGAACTTTCAAAAATTTAAGATTATCTCCCTAAAGTACTGGATAAATTTTCAAAGGATATGATGTAAATTTGGAATTTGAGGAGCTATAGCACTTCTCCATTGGTGAAAAAAATACATATAGTAGAGATTACCCAGATTCCTGTGTTTCAGGTTCTCTGACATAATCAGGACAAAATGCTTAATAAATTTTGTTTAAAAATAGTGAAATATATTGTATATTAAAGACATGAATTAAAATATATACATATGTATGTAGAGTCTAACAATCAATAATTAAATAATGCTCAGATTCTTATCAGGTTAAAAAATAGACACCGCCAGTATATTAAACTGCCACTGTGGGTCCTGCCATTATGCTGTGTCCCCTTTACTGGAATAGGTCTTTTGCGGAACTTAGGTTAACGATTCATTTGTTTTTCTAAATTCCTGTTGAATTTTCTTCTAAGAAAGAAAAAGATAGGAGATCCAAGAAAGAGATAGTCTAAACCAAGACAGGTATAAAGGGAGTTCCCAGGAAATTAAAGAAAGGAAGTATCAGTAAAACACTCATGCTTCCTGCCAGGCAATCAACCAATCAAAACTGGAGCAGAATGATGGAGGACTCAATAAATCGTATTTTCACGGAACCCCCACCACACACAAGTAGGTAGACTTCTTGGGGAATTAGAGGTTTAAACTCTGACAAAGATTTTCATGATGAATAAGAAGACCAAGTAAATGCAAATTCATGCAGTTATCAACTCCAAGAAAAAAATATAAAATGCATTATTATGTTACACTATGTAGGTTAACTGTGAATAACATCAACAATGATGAAATCATAAAAAGCTCAGGTAATATTCAAAAACAATAACATTACAATACATTTAGTAGGATAAAGAGCTCAAAGGACTTTATACGCTTGTGTAAGTCTGTACATGTGTACCTATGCTTATGCACAAAATGTGAACTGTGAATGAGACCTGTATGTTTATCTTCTGTATGAAAAGGTCAATAAACTGGGGTTTAAAAAATGAAAAAACTATTTTTATCTCATATATATATAATCAGTAGAACAGCACAAGTGTGAAAAGATGACGAATATTTGCCTCTCTGAGAGTTATGAAGGATAACTCTTTAACATTTAAAACTATGTCCAAGGATTCCAAGCTCTGGCTGGTGTGGCTCAGTGGATTGAGCATCAGACTGTGAAGAAAAGGGTCACAGGTTCTAATCACATTCAGGGCACATGCCTGAGTTGCTAGCCAGGTCCCAAGTGGGGGGCATGTGAGAGGCAACCACACATTGATGTTTCTCTCCCTCTCCTTCTCCCTCCCTTCCCCTTTCTAAAAATAAATAAATAAAATCCACAAAAGAACAAAAAATATTTATATAGTTTACAGCAGTGATTCAAGATGATCTTTATTAGATTCTAGGGTATTTTTACTAGGTCCATGTTTTATAGGTATTAGAGACATATTTTTATTGTCTCTACAGTAGACTGAGGCAACCAAAGATTTAGCATTTTCGCTAAAATGCTCTTGATTATTTTCATAACTTTCATGAAATAATAATCAAAATGTAAGCAGTAAATACAATTATCCTAACTTTCCTCATTTATATTGAAAGTGTGAAATCCTTACTTAAAGAATATTGGAAGCTGAAGACTCTATTATAATTTTGAGTTAGAAAATATCCCATTAATTAGATGAATAGTCGGTTCTCACTATTGACCTCTATAGCTTTGAATAAATACAAAGCCAATGCCTCTGCTTATATGCACCCAAAGTTTTATTTGACTTTCAAGTACTGAATTGTATATTCCGTGTGTACAAAGTTTTAATTTATGAGTTATCTTTAAATATAATTCTTACCTGAATTCATTTTTCACATAAGTGAGGAAACAGCTATCATAGCATAGGATAGACAACTATATGAGATATAAAAGAAATGAGTAAGGGTGAAGGTGACTTCATGGGTACAGGGTTTCTTTTGGGGGTGATAAACATCTTCCCAACTTAGGTGGGGCTGATTTTCACACAATTCTTTCAATAGGCTAAAAATCAATGAAGTGCACCTTTAAAAGGCTGAATTTTATGGTATGTGAATCTCAATGAAGACGTTTTTAAAAAGGGAATGAAGGTGGCATTGAAAAGGTCATGTATGGGAGAAGGAAGATGGCGGTGTGGTAGGAGGGAGCAGACAGCACTCCCCCTACACATGGGAGGAAAAGCTGGTCAATCTATGGAAGAACAGAGCAATGAACCAGCAGAAACACAGCATATTTGAAAATAGGACATAAAAGGTAGTAGTAGACATTGAAAAACCAACGGTAATGAGAGTACTTCAGAACAATAAGAGCCCAGGGATCAGCACGGAGACCAAGGCAGCTGAGGCCCTGGGCCCTGCACTTGCCAGGCCTGCCACAGGGCACTAGGGAGGGGCCAGGTCTGCGCTACAGCAGACAGCTACACAAACGAAGGTGCCCCTGTGCAAACAGACAAATGCGTGACCGGGGCGCACAAACAGACAAATGCATGACCAGAGACCAGTAGCCCACGCCGGAACCTGGGGAATGCAAGCAATCCATGGGAGAATCAGAGCCCATGCATGTGAACCCAGGGAGTGTGCACAATCCATGGGAAACCCGGAGCTCACTCCCGTGAAGTTAGGGTGAGTGCCTGGCGTAGGGGAAACGAGCTCACACCCATAAACTCGGGAAAGTGCGCTCTTCCCAGGAGGCTCAGAACATATTCCCAAGGCCCTGTGCGGAAAGGCACTGGGCTAGCCCTGGGAAGAGTAGTCCAAAGATAACTGAGTGCTGAACAGGGAGAAAAGCAATACCGTCACCCCTGGGCCTTTGCAGCCAGCAAGACCAGGAAATCCAGCTTGGCAAGTAGGAAAACAGCAAGAGTTTTGTTGTTGTTGTTGTTGTTGTTTGTTTGTTTTCTTAAATAATTTTTTATTTTTAATTATTTTTATATTTTCACCCCTCAGCTCCTTTTGCTTCTCTTCTTTCTTGTTTTATTCCTTCTCTCTTTCTTTCCAATTTTATCTCTTCTTCCTTCCTCTTTTTTTTCTTTTTTCATTTTTTCTTCCTCTTTTTTCTTTTTAAATACCCACGAGTGAAACAAAAACAAAAAAAAAAAAAACCCTGGAACTCTGAAAATAACAGAGTTGGTCCCAAAAGGGGGCATTCCAACAGCTGAGACAGTGGAAGCTGTGAACACCAGGATAGCTGAAGGAGCCTACACCACTGAATCTCACAGGTATTCTGCCACAGAAGTTTACACCATAAACTCAGGGAGCCAGAACAGATCAATTTAAGAAGCTGAGGCTAACAAGAAGAGTCTCACAAACAATGGGAAGACAAAGAAACAATCCCCAAATGAAAGGAAAGGAAGAAGCACCAGAAAGAATGCTAAATGAAATGGAGGCAACTCAACTATCAGATTTTGAGTCCAAAGCAATGATGGTCAGGAAGCTCCAAGAGCTCTCAATGAGCAACCAGAAACTAAAGGGAAGCTACGATGAATTCACTGCAAACTATATCAACATGAAAAAGGAAATAGAAGCTATCAACAAGGGCTAAGAGGAAATGAAAAATACAATTTCTGAACTGAAGAACACAGTGGAAGGAATGAAAAGCAAAATCCATGAAGCAGAAGATCGGATCAGCAAGTTGGAGGACAAAGTAGAAAAAAAAAAAAACACCCAGAAAGAGAAATAAAAGGAAAAGAGGCTCAGAAAGAATGAAGAGGGATTAAGAGAAATGCAAGACAATATGAAACATAATCATAGCCATATAATAGGGATTCCAGAAGGAGAAGAAGAGCAAGAGATAGAAAACCTATTTGAAAAAGTAATGATGGAAAACTTCCCTAATTTGACAAGAGAAAAAGTTGCACAGATCCAGGAAACACAGAGAGTCCCAATCAAGAGAAACCCAAAGAGGCCCACTTCAAGACCCATCATAATTAAAATAGCAAAATTCCAAGACAAAGAGAGAATCTTAAAGATAGCAAGGGAAAAGCAGGAATTAACATACAAGGGCGCCCCGATAAGGTTAACAGCTGACTTCTCTATGGAAATGCTCCAAGCCAGAAGAGAATGGCAAGAAATATTCCAAGTAATGAGAACCAAAGGCCTGCAACCAAGACTACTTTACCCAGCAAGGCTTTCAATCAAGATAGAAGGCCAAATAAGGAGCTTCCCAGACAAAAGAAGTCTAAAAGAATACACCTCTACCAAACCAGTTCTGCAAGAGATACTAAAGGGACTGC
>PVKU01004925.1:0-134836 GCA_004027475.1 Anoura caudifer
TTTTTTTGTCCAGTTGTTGGTAGTTGTGAGTTTGTTGTCATTTTACTCTTCATAGTTTTGATCATTTTCTTAGATAACTTCCTTTAACATTTCATATAAGGTCTTGGTGATGATGAACTCCTTTAACTTGACCTTATCTGGGAAGCATTTTATCTGCCCTCCCATTCTAAATGATACCTTTGCTGGACAGAGTAATCTTGGGTGTAGTTCCTTGCTTTTCATGAATTTGAATACTTCTTCCCAGCCCCCTCTTGCCTGCAAGGTTGCTGTTGAGACATCCAGCGTTTCCAAAACTGTGTGATGCCTCCTGGGAGGGCCTCTTGGGTCTCACCTCACACACACTGTGAGAAGAATTTGTGGATCTTGACCACTGGAGATTGGATTAGGATGGAGAAGAGGAGCAGGGCTCGTAACAACCAGCACTCAGGCCTTAGCAGCCTGTGCATGCATCATGTCTTGTGCAGAGATTTGTGGTGAAACATCAAATCACCCAGGTGACTCAACACCATTACAACCCACATTTGGCACCCTGCAACTTCTGGCTTTTCCCAAAACTAAAATCACCTTTGAAAGGGAAGAGATTTTAGACCATCATGGAGATTCAGGAAAATACAATGGGGCAGCCAATGGCAATTGGAAGAACTGTGTGAGGTCCCAAGATGGCTACTTTGGAGGGGACTTGGGGTGTCACCATCCCGTGTACAATGTTTCTTGTATCTTGTATCTTCTTTAGTAAATGTCTCCATTTTTCATGTCATGTGGATGGATACCTTCTGGACAGACTTCATATAAATGCAAAGTTGCACTTTTATTTTTTAACTCTGCTTTAGCTATATCCCAAACTCCCAAACATTTGATGTCTTATTTTTATTATCACAGAATCAATATTTTTATTTCCATTTGATTTGTTATTTGACCAGTTGATTATTTAAACATGTGTAACTTAATTTGCTAGAAGTTGAGTAACTTTTGGTTATCTTTTGTTACTGATTTTAAGCTTAATTGGGGCCTTGAATCCTCAAGACTTTAATTTTGGTCTCTGTTCCTACAAGATTGCCAACATTTCTATTGATTATTCTGCTTCTTAGTAGAGGTCCTGTGTTCAAGACTGTGGAACCGAAGCTTTTTTCCCTATATCCAGAATGAACAAATGTCCTCAAACTAAAAGTGGATTCTTTCTTCTCTGCATGGATTTCCATCCTCAGATATTGTTTTCCAAAAGTATTTGTTGCCACAACAGCAACCCAGTTTCTTTCAACAGATGTTCTTAGAAAATGTTCTTAGCTTTACTAATTGTTCTCAGTGAGAACCAAGGTCTGGCTGAAATCATAACCCACAGGAGAAGCCTTCATATTTGAAGCCTTATAAACTGGTGTTCTTAAAGATCATCACCAAAATTATATGTTTTGCACCCTCAAAACATAGACCTTCCTCAGCTGCAGTGACTATTCTGTTGTTAATAGTGGTCTATTATCCAACTGGAGTGTAAGCTCTTGAAGGCAAGGACCAGTACCTGATTATACTTTCCTGTAAAACTCTTAGCTGGTATATTTAAGGAAGAAGTTTTAAAAGAATTGGAAAGACATCATGGAAGAAGGATAGGGTAAAATGAACCCAAATGAAAACAGTAATATATAATCTATTTTTTTCAAAAAAGAATTTTTAAAAAATTTTATGGAGTAAACAATAAAATCTCATTCCCCAACCCTTACAGCCCTTCACAATGTCATGCCCTGCCATCATATGTAGCATCACCTTTTGCCTGATTAATTAAAAAGAATTGGAACTTCCCTGATTCTTTTTTCCCTGAGTTTCATTTATCAATAAAATACTTCTTTTTTCCATCACTGTATGTAACAGAAAAATACTGAATTGCACTTCTTACCAAAAAAGCAGTTTTTACTGGAATATTGGTACTGAGAAACAGGGATTGATATATTTTTATCAGCACTTCCCCAACTAGTTACATCATGTTACTTCGCATACTGCCCCCACTGAGAGTGATGTTATGAAAAGCCATAGGCATGCTGGGCAGTGCCGACTTCAAGCATTCACAGTCCATTAATGAATTCATCACCTAAAAGCTAAGTATTGATTTTTTAATGGTTTTACAAATCTATTTAAGCTCTGTAATGTGATTAAGAGGATGTGTGTTTACTGTAAATTATCTAACAAGTACAATGGTATTACTCTCAGACATAGCAAACAATTCAGCTTGTGAAAGAAGAGGGGAAAAAATTGGTTAAAATATTTTCCCGAATGCTGATTATCTATTAGCTACGATAAGCTACTAAAATATAACTTTTTTTAGGGGAAAAATAGTTATTTCAAGCCATGGGTAGGTGATATTTTCTTGATTTGTGGTATGAATGAAATCATTCACCAATGATTTTCCTCCTGATCCTTCTACAAATTATAGTGGAATAAATATTTTGTAATTGCTAGAGTTGATAATAAAATTTTCACTTTAGTTTTTATTGTGAAATGCTATGGAAGATGTGAAGTTATTTTGCATGTTTTCATTTCCATTTTTGGAAAATATTTTGACTCACAAGCCATTTAAAAATATCCCTGCATTTACTTATTTATAGTATATCCTTTATCTTTTATAATAATTAAAATCAAACCATGCAATGTATTCTTCAATTCTTAATATAAAAAGTTGTACCCCTAAATTTACTAACACAAGAAATTATGTCATTTATAGCATAAATGATTTTAATAGCAATATAGAAAAATAAAATGTACTTTGCAAATCATAGAATTCCATTCAGAAGACATGATTTTATAAGTACATTTGGAAAAGATAAGAGTCATTTATATATTTGCACAAAGTTAAATGTCTTCTAATAATATTCAATGTAAACTGTTATATAGAGTATGACAGTAACATGTATGCTATGGCTTATCCTCTCAAGGAATTTCTGTAGATAAATTTCCAAGATCCCAACCATTTTTCTTGCAGTACAGTGCCAATACACTCTGAAAATCAATTCACCTTGAAACATTTTCAACAATGTAAATACACATGGCTGAGGAATGCAGAGATTGTTTCTTTCTAAAATTAGAATGGTGTGCCAGGATTATGTGTGTGTGTATAGAAAAAATATGGAAATGATTATGTAAAAGAGTTCCAAGTAAAGAAGCTTTTTGCTTACTGTCAAGGAAGAAAAAATGTTTTGGTACTCCTTTCCCAGCTAATCTTGACCTTACAACTACCTTAGAAAAAATGGTCATTAGATAATTATGTAGCTGCTTATCTTCTTTTACTTCATATTCTGGAGGAAGAGGCTGTGTAATTTTTACTGGGGATTGTGGCTGTTATTACGCAGTTTTTAGATGATATCCAACTAGTAATGGGAGATGGGAGGCTATTTGAAGCTACTCATCAAGCAGAGATAAAAGGGCTGCAGAATAATCCTGCTAAGTCTTTTGATAACACTAATTAGCAGCAGAGTTAAGGTTGGTATATATCTGTGACTTTCTTAACTCAAAGTTAGTTTTTTTATTATGAGTGTCAAAAAAGGAAAAAAACTCAGAATGCCTCATATTTTATGAATAAGAAAAATATTTTTTGTTATTAAAACCAAATATGCACATATGCAGTTAATTTTGTCTTAGGAAAGGACATACCCTTTTGTGAGGTTCAGTTCCTTCCTAGTTCTGTCCCAAAACTCACCATTTGGCATTTCTTAAAAAGTGTGCATAATTAGGATTTTAAATAGGCTATTGTAGGTTATAAAGAAATTTTCTCATTTGTGGTTAACTTCAAATAAGTTTTTGTATCCTCAAAATAAAATTAAACAGTCACTTATATTTACATATTTCTGCACACAGCCCATCCTTCCTGCATCTGTGTATTTTGCATAAATACACACCCACAATTCTTAATTTTGCCACCAACAGAGTGTCATCAGATACCTCTATGATTTATGTTCTCATTTCTGGAAATATACATTTCTCAACAGTAAATGGATGCAGCCACCTTTATACAGTATGGCCACATGTGGAAAATACAGATCTTTGTCATGAAATTGATTTGACAGACCTTACCCTACTTATTATTGAGTATAAATACAAAAAAGTAAAAAAATATAAATACACAAAAATTATTAGTCTTAACACGTGAACAGCCAGAGAAACAGGATAAAGTTCTTCATAGAATAAATTGATATGTTTTCCTTCAACAAGTGTTTATTGAGCACTTACTATATGTCAGACACCATTCTAAGCACCAGGGATATAATAGTGAATAATTCAGACAAAATCCTGTGCCATCATAGAGCTTCTAATTTAGTGAAGAAACAAAACAATTCACAAAAAAAGGGGGAATGGGAAGAAATTCTGGAAATATGGAGAGGGTGGGCTGTACAATTTACAATAGGGTAGCCAGGGACACCTCATTAAGAATTATATTGAATACATGACATAAACAAAAGCAAAGATAAAAATCACATGATCATATCAATAGATGCGGAAAAGGCATTTGATAAGGTACAGCACCCGTTTATAATAAAAACACTCAGCGAAGTGGGAATAGAGGGAGCATTTCTCAACATAATCAAGGCCGTATATGAGAGACCTAAGCCAACATCATACTCAACAGGCAAAAACTAAAATCTTTTCCACTAAGATCAGGAACAAGAAAAGGTTGTCCACTTTTACCACTTCTATTCAATATAGTATTGGAAGTTTTAGCCACAACGATTAGACAAGAAAAGGAAATAAAAGGCATCCAAATTGGAAAGGAGAAACAAAACTATCATTGTTTGCAGATGACATGATAGTGTACATAGAAAATCCTATAGACTCAGCCAAAGAGCTGCTTAACCTAATAAATTAATTTGGCCAAACAGCTGGATACAAAGTCAATATCCAGAAAACAAAGGCATTTTTGTATACCAACAATGAAGGAGCAGAAGCAGAACTCAAGGGAAAAAATCCCATTTGGTATAGCAAAAGAAAAAATAAAATACCTAGGAATAAACCTAACCAAGGAGGTAAAAGACCTGTAAGCAGAAAACTACAAAACACTGAAGAAAGAAATCAAGGAAGACACAAACAAACGGAAACATATACCGTGTTCATGGATTGGAAGAATTAACATCATCAAATTGTCCATACTACCCAAAGCAATTTATAGATTCAATACAATGCCTATTAAAGTACCAACGGCATATTTCACAGACACAGAACAAACACTTCAAAAATTTATATGGAACCATAAATGACCCAGAATAGCTGCAGCAATTTTGAGAAAGAAGAGCAAAGTAGGAGGGATCACAATATCTGACACCAAATTGTATTACAAGGCCACTGTAATCAAAACAGCCTGGTACTGGCACAAAAACAGGCACATGGACCAGCAGAATGGAGCAGAGAGCCCAGAAATAAACCCAATTCTCTATAGGCAATTAACATTCAACAAAGGAGGCAGCAACATAAAATGGAGTAAAAATAGTCTCTTCAACAAGTGATGCTGGGAGAACTGGACAGCTACATGCAAAAAAATGAAACTCCAGCACCAACTTACACCATACACAAAAATAAATTCAAGGTGGATAAAAGATTTAAATATAAGCCATGACACCATTAAAGTCCTAGAGGAGAACATAGGCAGGAAAATCTCAGGTATTTCACGCAGTAACATTTTTACTGATATGTCCCCTAAAGCAAGGGACATAAAGGAAAGAAGAAACAAATGAGATCTCATCAAAATAAAAAGCTTCTGCACTGCTAAAGAAAACAGTATTAAAATAAAAAGAGAACCAACTGTATGGGAAAACATATTTGCCAATGATACCTCAGACAATGGTTTCATCTCCAAAATATAAAGAACTTACATGACTCCACTCCAAGAAGACAAGCAACCCAATTTAAAAAATGGGCAAAGGACTTAAACAGATACATCTCCAAGGAGGACATAGAGAGGATCCAGAGACACACGAAAAGATGCTCAATATTGCTAGCTATCAGAGAGATGCAAATTAAAACCACAATGAGATACCACTTCACACCAGTCAGAATGGCCATGATAAACAAAGCAACAACCAACAAGTGTTGGAAAGGTTGTGGAGAAAAGGGGGCCCTAGTGCACCGTTGGTGGGATTGCAGACTGGTACAACCACTATGGAAAACAGTATGGAAATTTCTAAGAAAACTAAAAATGGAGCTGCCTTTTGACTTGGCAATTCCACTGCTAGGATTATATCCTAAGAACCCTGAAACACCGGTCCAAAAGAACCTCTGCACCCCAATGTTCATAGCAGCACAATTTACAATAGCCAGGTGCTGGAAGCAACCTAGGTGCCCATCAGTAAATGAATGGATCAAGAAACTATGGTACATTTACACAATGGAATTCTATGCAGCAGAAAGAAAGAAGGAGCTCCTACCCTTTGCAACAGCATGGATGGAACTGGAGAGCACTATGCTAAGTGAAAGAAGCCAGGAAGTGAAAGACAAATATGATCTCACCTTTAACAGGAACCTAATCAACAAAACAAATAAGCATAGTATAACCAAAGACACTAAAATTGAGAACAGGCTGACAGTCACCAGAGGGGAGAGGGGAGGGAATTTCAGGGGAAAGGAGGAAGGATTTGGAGCAACAAGTATAAAAGACACATGGACAAAACTGGGGGGGGTTGGAAATGGAAGGGAGGTGGGGAGGGCTGGAGAGGTGGGCTGGGATGGGAGTAAAAGACAGAAAACTGTACAAGAACAACAATTTTAAAAAATTTAAAAAAAGAATTATATTGAATACATGAGAAAGCATTCCACTGCTGAAGACAAACCTCATCCCTGTAGTGGGGCATTTCTATTATCCACACAGGCAGCCTTTGGACTAGTTCTGCTGGAGAGGGTCTCCCAAAAGAGCTTGTAATCGTTCACACTGAAATCTGCATAATGAAAACTAACATGCCAATCCTGGAATGTTTATTCATGAATGGTTAGTCCTTCACTAACTATACAGCCTTGAGCTAGTTATGGAAGGAAGCTGATTATCAGTTGTCTCATCTTTACAATGGGATTAATAATACTTTTTGAGAAGGAGGAGTATGCATGACAAGAATTTGGTGAGCACTAAATAAATAGTAGTAATTTGGTTTCATATTTGTAGTATCTGAAAGGTAAAATATTCCAATGAGTATTGTATATTTTTAATGACACTAGCATTCTCTGATTGGTAAACAACCAATACTGTTATAAACTTGAGTAAAGAAAAACACTGTAATTCAGATGCAATCAGTTCTGGGGCTAGAAGTCCCCCTCTGCAAATTAATCTTTTTTCACCCTGAAAGTCAACATCAACAGTGAACAATCTACTCAAAAGTAGACACATGCCATATCTTAGCATTAAGGAATGAATTAGAAATAGAGTCCTGGATTAATGGGGTTGTAGCTGGGTGACAGGCCATGTATGAGATCCTGGAAAGAGCGGTATAGTCAGGCAGAAAGAGACTTTCTTGCAAGGAGAAAACCAAACCCTTTCCACAAAGAAGCCAGAAATCTGAAAGATGGGCAAATATTCAAGTACTAAAAGAAAAGAAAAAGACATGGATCCAGCACTAGGTGGCTTGTGTTTGTTTTTGCAGTTGTTCCTAGAACTGCATTCACTCCTGTGGTCCTCTAACCCCTACTCTGTGATCAAACCCTTCCCTCCTCTGTGCTTTCTGTGTCCTAGAAGACCAGGCAATACCCAGGTACTCTTGCCATCTGGCTACCAGTTGCAGTTGACTAATTGGAAGAACTGGTTAAAAGATTGGAGGACAAGAAGAGAGAGAAGTGGAGAATTTAATTTTTACTTTCTTCCCATGTTCTGCTGATATTCTCTGGAGGTAGATGCATTCATCTGTGTCCAGGACTACAGCCGGCAGGTCCTGCTTTCACCAGTCTCTGAAGATCCAAGTCCTTCTCCTTCAGGCCTAAGGGTGGCACCAGCATTATTGCTGGTTGTTAGATACCCCACCATGTAACATCAAGTAACCCTGATGATATCCCTCTTTGTGGTTTGTATGATAAATTTATTTTCTGTGAAATCTTTTTGAGCACCCTATCTCATTCCCGCTCTGACCCTTGACTGATATATGCGTCTGCCACAGAGTTCTGGCGATTCACATGCAATTGTGAAGTCCTCCTTTCCCACTGAAGACCACTCAGCATTCCGTCAGACACCAAATATTAACTACCTCCCATTCAGAAGGCAGTGGTTGGAAACTTTTAACTTGGATGGTAATAGTAACTACTTTTTAATCAATCTCTCAATGTATTCAGTGCTGGGAGACATTTGTGTTCCAGCTGAGGAAATTTAATGATATTCCTAAATATGTCCAGTAACACATGATTGACGGTTTCTTCCGATGAGTGCAGTAAAAAGTCAATCTCTTGGCAATGAAGTAATTTGGAAGATAGTTCAGTTATTTTTAGAAATCCTGACAGTCTTGTGCTAAAACCCACGATAGTTATTAGCTTATGTTACGCGGAATCTTTAATATCCCTTTGGCGTTATCAGTCACTTGAAGAAATTATTTCTTTAAACTACATCTTCTCTTTCCTTCTATCAGATAAATACGTGAATACCTGTCTTAGATAGTCAACATACTGTATGTAGCATGGGTGTGTACGTCTGCTGAAAAAGCATACCTTCAGAGGCAAAATTTGATTGTATTTTCAATTTTAATTATTCTCTTCATTACCAAATCAAGATTAGGAGGCATATTATTGACTTCCAGCTTTCTTTAATTAGTATGGTAAGTGGATTGTCATCTCTGTGCAGCCTCTTTTGTTCATGTGATAATGCCTTTCCTTGTTGATCAGATAGCTGAAACTATGTCAATTATGAACCAAATGCCATTTCTAGTTTATATTGTTGCTTAAAATAATCATTATTTAAATGAAAATCTAATTGTTTTATCCAACCACAATGTAAAAATGTCTGTTTGCATATAGCAATTAAACCTCTGTATTGTATGCCACTTATACAATATCCAAGCATGTCTTCAGATTAAAGAATACAGCCAATTGATCATTCTGCTGTCACTCTGAAATATTTTTGATAAAGCATGCAGGTTTTACAACTTCTTAGCAATACTGTTACTTGTATCTAGTTTTGTACCTTTGAATGAAGGCTTTTTACACTGAAAGCATTATTTTACCCTATTCAGAAAATATTGGCTGGAATATAGAAAAGGTCATTGTACTTTAAAATGACAAGAAATCTTTGATGAATTTATGCCACTTATTGACAAAGCTTCATAATAAACAATACTCAGAGGAATTGGGGAAAAACAGATTGAGTTGCCAATAAAACCTTCTTTTCAAATACTTTTATTGATTTCTTTTGTATATTTGTGAATAAATTTTGAGATGCTAGTTTATTTTTATAATGGTATGATACAATTAAATAACGTCATAAAAATAAAACAAATTTACCAAAGAAAAAGACTAGCACTGAGTTTTTAACAATTGAGACAAGTGCTACCCTAACAATATATTCGTCAAGATAAATTGACCAGGTCAGGTCAATCCTTGCAGCTTATGCTAAACCTTTAAAAATATAACATTAGAGAATATCTATGAGAATCAAAATTAATTACATTCCCATCACTGCATATTTGACCCCCTTTACCCTCTTTGTCCCCCTCCCAAACCCCCTTCCCCTCCAGGAACTACCATTCTGTTGTCTGTGTCTATGGGTTTTTTGTTTATTTGTTTTGTCTGTTAATTTGTTGCTTTTCATTTTATGTCCCACCTAGGAATGAAATCGTACAGAAGGAGATGGGACTTTGTGTGGTGAACACAAAATAGAGTATACAGCTGTCAAATTATAATGTTGTGCCCCTGAAATTTATATAATGTTATTAACCAATTTACCCCAATAAATTTAATTTAAATGTCTAAAAAATCATTTTCATATTTATGAAAGGTATGCACAATGTTCTGATGTGCTTTCCAGTAAAACCTTCAAACTGCCCCCAGACTGCTTACTCTCCAAATGTGCACACTGTTCAGCATTATGTTTCCAACAGCATTTAAAAGATTCCTAGAGAGGATGATTTGTTTTATTTATCAATATGTCCTTACTGCTTAGCATAATGTCTGGCACAGAGTAAGTGCTTAATAAGTGACATTTAATTTGTAAGTTAATAAGTAAATGTGAAAACACATGCCACTGAGAAAGAAGGCTTCCAACGATTTGCCTTTCATGTAAGTGGTTGATTTAGACTAAGTGAGTTCAGTGGGTTCTGAAGAGTTTAATATTGTGTAGCTGGCACTGAGTCCACTTCTGGTATGGGATGACCTTGGCACCATCCAAATGAGCATATGCAGATGGGTACTTGTGGACTTTGAAAGACTTGTTGAAAAGGAACTCTTCAAGAAATTTAAAAAACTAAGAATTAGTGGTGAAATAGATCAATATCATTGATCATCATTAAATTAAATCATCTTAGAATCATAAAACAGAGCAACATCTTGAAGGGTTTGTGGAAAACAATACACATGTACTGCAGAAGAAAAGTATATTTGACCGTCCATGCCACATACATACCCAAGAAGCAATGGTAGGGTAAGGACAGGAGCTACATAAAACTTCCATTTAGAAAAGAAAAAATGAAGGACATTGAGTAGTTTTTGGTTGGCAATAATACTATGGTTCAGGCATTACAAATGTTCTTGAACTGGCAGTGAGTGGTGAAGTTCCCTAATGAGACTCTATCTTCCACTTATCTCTATAGTCCAGTTTCTGACTTCGGTAGGAAAGGGGTATTTGTGCATTAACCTCCATGGCTGCATCTGAAGTGGGCATTAGGAAATACACCCTCTTGTAGGTGGTACAGATTTGGGAACATGCTCCCACTTATGGGGGGGTGGGAACTTAAGTGTATTTTAACTTTGAACCAAGAAATTTTTATTTTCAGCTCTTAATGTTTTAGGCAACGCATTTCCTGTGAAAACTTAACTATGCTCTTTTCTTCTAACTACTTTCATGCACCAATACTCACACAGAGTTTTTCCTAGCTGTGATTTGCAAATTTGCTCTATCCTATTACATCTTTCAAACCCACCACACCTCTCTCTCTACTTGGTAGTAGCCACTTTGAAAGTGCACATTTGTAAGACCACAACCTCAATTTGACATTGGCCACAAGACAGACTCAGGGACTCTTGTCTCTTATTTCCTGTATTTGGGAACAGTACAATTTTCTAATTCTTTAGGATCTCAAAGCTGTAGGTTTTCTCTACCCTCCTTTGTCTGTGCTTATAAAATGCCACTTTTCTTTCTTATAACCTTTTCTTTTTCTTATAATATCTTGCCAAATACATTTAATAGTAGCCAATAATCACTAAGAGTTTTTCAACCACTTCTAGATGTCCATGAAGAGTAGAGTGCCTGGCTTCAATGAGTTTATAACTGGAGACACAGGATATACATAAAACTAATTGTAATTAAAATACTATTTTCAATGTGTACTAAGTTTTGTTTCAGTCCAAAAAAGTTATGATCACCGTCTCAGTTCACACAATGAGTACCATTGCAGACTTCAGGAAAAGGAGCAACATAATCTTAAAGAGAAAACTTCTGTGTGACTAAACCTACGTATGTAAGATTATAAATGTAACCTGGAAAGTTTCTAAATTTAGGCTGTGTCCCTCCTGGAGCTTTGGTGTTGTTCTGAAATGATGTTGGAACTGAGGCTATCAACAACACTTTACAGAGATGATCCATGCAATGATCAGATTTCTCATTTAATCTCTCATTAGCTAAGAAATGTCAGACTGCAGAGGAGAAAAATATGGTGTTCCTACTCCCTGCATGTGTTTATAAATATCCACTGATACTTTAAGTTGAGCATTGAAAATAATTCACTAAATGATAGCTGTAATGAAGTGTGAAATAACTTATTGTCTTTGTTGTTGATAAAGATTATTGTGCTGGGCAAGAGACATATTTATCACGTAGCCTTTATAGATCTGCTGCAACAAGGGAACTAAAAAACAAACAAGAAACCAAACATGGGAGATTAATTTGCTATTTAAAGCCATATAGTGGTTCTGACTCAGACACCTGATGTTGGGGTCAGAGGGTGCCTTTGAGGCCATTTGATTTCCCAGACAGTCGCTAAGGGATTCACACTAGCAATGCTTCCTAGGATCTGAGAAAGAAACTTCAAGTGCAAAGGTTTTTTGGGGATATATATCCCATGTGTAACCCCCATGAGGATTTATTTGGCCAGACTCATATCCAGCTCATCAAAAGTGTTGCAGTGTTTAACATCATGATCAAAACTCAATTATTTTGAGGTAAAAATTTATCATATCATCTTTAGAAAATTTGTTGTAGCTCTTTCAAATGATATCAATACATCCCCTATCAATACTCCTTCTCACCACTCACTCATTACTCCAAAGCATAAAGATTTTGCTACACAAAAGTAATATCCTGACATTTTGCAAAAGGAAAAGAGGATTATCATGATTGATATCATTTTGAAATTGTTTATTATTTTTGAGCATTTCTTTTCCCAGTACCTTTAGTATATGCTAAATAATAACATTTTTATAATTATGAAGAGAGTATATAGCATTTAAAACAACTATAATAGGTATATTATCTATATTTATTGAAACTGAAATTGATTTAGAACTATGTTCCATAATGAATTTTGGACCACTTAGTACATGCTGAGTCTTTAGTTAAAATTAAATTATTACTATGAATTTTAGGTCAGTTGCACATTTTTTATATTAATAATAATGAGCTAGGAAGATTTATGTGCATTGCAATTCTGCTTAGGGAGAGCACTCCCTTTGAGAAAATGCTTTAATATTTTAAATTTAATTTAATATTTAATTAAAATATTTAATTTAATGTAATACTAAATTTTTAAGTAAATATCTTAATATTTAAAACACCTGGTGTAACATGGGAGTACCTCACTTCTCCTTCTCTTGGATCTAGGAGTGGTCTCACACTGAGATGCCAGAACACGGACTAAACCATTGTATATAATCAAAGGGGGATAATGGGTAGTCCCTGTGTGAAATCCAGAATAGAAAAGTAAGAAACAAGGAAGCTGGGTGTGACATGGAAAAAAGAGACCAGAGCAGACTTTCTCAAACTGAGAACTATTGACATTTTGAGATGGTTAATTTTTTTAATCTCTGTGTTGACATTTAAGAGTGACTAAAAAAATCAGTTTTCTCTCTGAAATCTGAGTAGAAAGCAATTAAGAGATAAACTTAGGTATCTGGCAAATGGATCTCAAAATATTAGCACATTATTGATAAAAGCCAGATTCAATTATATATGCTAAGTATGAAATTACTGAATTGTAGGAGGCACATATTCAGACTGGTAGAATTTATGAAAAAGTTTTCCAAAGTGGTCTTATAATTTTACATTCACATCACTAATAAATGAATGTTACAGATGGTGAGGTGGTATCTCATCGTGTCTGGGTGCTTCCCTGATTACTGATGACGTTGAAAACTTGTTTGAATGCTTACTGGCCATTTGGATATTCCATTTACAAAGAGCCTATTCAAGACTTTTGTCCATCTATTAAAAGATCAGTGTCTCTTTCTCTTTTTAATTGATTTGATAGCATACCTTATGTATTCTGTATATAAGTCCTTTCTCAGTGTATGTGCTACAATACATTCTCTCAACTCATAGTTGCTTATACATGTTAATATTTTAAATTTACATATGCAAAGTTTTAAGTTTTGTTGAAATACAATTTATGGAATTTTTCTCATTTGGTTAGTAATGTAGAAATATTTAAGAAGACTTTGCTACTCCAAAATCATTAATAAATTCTATTATACATTCTCCTAGAACAGAGCTCACCCAACTATAGCCTACATTCAACCCATCACCTGTTTTTATATGAACCATTAACTACCAATGTTTTTTTCATTTTTAACAGTTAAAAAAATCAAAAGAAAAATATTTTGATACAGAGGTTATGTTAAATTTAAATTTTAGTATTCACAAATAAGGTTTTATTGAAATGTAGCTAGGCTTATCTGTTTACATATTGCCTTTGGCTACTTTAATGCTGCAATATCAGAATTAAGTGATTGCAACAAATACTATATGGCCCCCAATGCTTAAGATATCTGGCTCTTTATTTAAAAAGTTTGCCACCTCCTGTTCTAGAAAGTTGACTTATTTAGGGTTCACATTTTGGTATAAGAACCTTCTTGAATAGATTTTGTGAGGTAGAAGCCATGGTTTATTTTTTTTATCCATGTGGATACCTAACTCTATTGTCATTTATTGAAATACCTGTTTTCCCTCATTGAATTTTATTAGCACCTCTGTTATAAATCACATGACACACATATATTCTATATAGAATATAACATATACACATATACATATATACATTTATATATATAGTCAATAATACAACATAATACATGTTGACAATATGTGTATTATGTATTGTAAAATATATATTATCTACACATATATGTGATATTATATAATTTTGGTCTGTATTCTGTTGCATTGATTTATTTAACTATTATTATATGAATGTTATACTACCTTAATGAGTAGCTCTATAGGAAGACTTAAATCTGGTAATGTAAGTCCTCCATGTGTTCAAATTGTACTGGCTACTTTAGGTCCTTTGCATGTCCATATAAACTTTAGAATCAGCTTGTCAGCTTCTAAAAAAAATGTTCTGATTGTAATAGTTTTAAAATTATAAATCGATTTGGGGAAAACTAGTTCTCAAAATTATTAAATCACACAATTTATGTATATGGTAAATATCTCCATTTGTTTAACTCTTGTATAATTTCTCTCTACAGTATTTAGTAGTTTTAGGGATAGAATTTTTTAATTTTTTTGATATATTTATCTCTAGGTATTAGAAGATTTTATGCTATTGCAAATAGTACTATTTTTAAATTTTATTTCCTGATGACTTGTTGCCAATATATAGATATAATTGATTTCTGCATATTGACACTGTATACTGACATTGCAAAATTCACTTACTAGTTATAATGGCTCATTTGTATATGAATTTTTCTTATTATACTGCCTAGGAACATAATATAATATTTTAAAAATTGGTGATAACTGTCTCACCTTTGAAAAAAACTTCAATATTCACCATTAAATATGAGCTAGCTGAAAATGTTATATAAATCCTTTATCAAATTGATAACCTTCCCTTCTATTCCTAGCTTGCACAGGCTTTTGACTGTGAATGAATGTGAATTTTATCAAATGCTCATTCCAAATTTATTGAGATGATCATATTCCCCCCTTTATTCTGTCAATATTATCAATTATATTGATTATTTTTTATCTTAATTTGCCCCATATGCCTAGAATAAACTCTACTAGGTTATGATGCATTAGACTTTTTATATATCTCTGGATTTGATTTGATAATGTTTTGTTTAGGATTTTTTAATCTATATTAATGAGGAATAGATTTAATCCAAATTATATTAGTAACTTTCAGTAAATAAAAGATGGTATACTCAAAATGTATATAATCATAGCAAAACAATGTCACCCCAATAAATTTAATTTAGAAAAACAAAGAAATAAATAATACAAAATCAATAAAGGACAGAGATTAGCTGATTGGCTGAAACTACAAGTTTCTATTTTCAAGAGACAAACATTCTTGGATATACTCATATAACAGTATGTTCCTCCCATTTCAAGAAAAACATGTATAAAGGACCCACGGACAAAGCCAAAGGTGGGTAGGACCGAGGGTGGGAGGTGGAGATGGCTGGGGTTGGGGCGGGGAGTGGTGGGAGGAGAAGGGAAACAACTGCACTTGAACAACAATTTAAAAAATTAAAGGAAAAAACCAAACCATCACGACAAGAAAAAAAATAAACAAATGATTTATGGTAAGATCTCCTACCACCTAAGCAAATATAAATTAATTTAATTTATCTGTAAAACTACCAAGTCCTTTTTGTTAACAATTCACATTATTCAACTATGTTTCTGTTCTATAGATAGAAGCAAATCATTGGTTTTCAAGTTTTTTTTACATCCTCCTCTATTCTATTCCAATTTATGCTCTGCTTCCTTCCTGTAAGAACCTCTAAGTTTATCCTCCATGAGGACTCAGTAGTTCATTTATGGACTATACGGCTCCTACACACAAAAAACTTTACTTTTACCTCGGTGCATTTGCCTACGTTAACCTACATATGTGCTCATGATTAAACCATGTTCCTCCTGAAGTTGAAGGCTAGATAGCTCCAATTCCTTTTTCCTTATGAAAACATCCCTACTAAACTCAGCCATTACTGAGTTTCATAAATGCTCTTTTAATTGATTATCTGAAATAGCAAATAGTGGGCATGTTTTCTTATTTTATACTGTATTTGCCCTGTTTTATGTTCATTTGGACTGTTTTTGCTCAGCAAAATTATCAGGAGATTAGGAGAAGTTATAGTACCATGACTTCCATATTGTGAAATAATGCATTAGCTTTAAGGATGAATAAAAAAAGGAGCATATAAAGCTATATATAAAGAGTTATTTAAAAAATTTAAAACAGAACAAGTGGAGTAGAAAGAACTAGTTTACATGTTAACAGTTGTTACTTTAAATGGTGGGACTAGATTATTGTTCTTTTCCCTTTGTGATTTTCCATGGTTTTCATAATTGGCTTTTATTATTGTAAAATCTTTCACCATAAAATGTTAACTATTAACAAGCTAAATAAAGTATCAGTATATGTGCATATTGGGTATGGTAACATGTAGGCATATTACTGTTGGGTCTGTGGGTTTCTCTGTATGTGTGCATTTCCTAAATTTGTCATATGCTAGTTATGGGACCTTGAAAAAATTTATTTAACTTCTCTGTGCCTCAGTTTTCTCATCTGTGCCACAGATGGGAATCACAATGCCACAGACATAAAAATATTCAATAAATGTTAGCTTTCATTATTACTGATATTATTGTTATTATTATATCCTATAGGCATTTATACA
This sequence comes from Anoura caudifer, assembly GCA_004027475.1. Taxonomy (NCBI): domain Eukaryota; kingdom Metazoa; phylum Chordata; class Mammalia; order Chiroptera; family Phyllostomidae; genus Anoura; species Anoura caudifer. Next base: position 16,999 of record PVKU01004925.1, read on the forward strand.
GGTATGTATGTTGACAAAGAGATAAATAGACTCAAAGTAGATTGGGTAAAACATTAAGTGTTATTAACACTCAGGGATGGAATTATAGGAAATTATTTTTATTTCTTATATAACTCTATTATTTCCACAATGAGAAAAAATAGTTTCAAACTGTAAAAAGTAATTTCTGTGAGAAGTTCATTTATCCTTCATTTCCTTGAAGTGAATGTAGCATTTTGCTTGCCTGAAATGGTATGATATATTGAAGACACATTTTAAGAGCTAGATTCTAAAGCACATGGGAAATACCATATATGGAGATTTTTCTTTGCTTTCTACTGCTGCATTCTTAGGTGATAAATTTACCTTCTGGATAAAGTATTTTAAATGCTTGATTTATTAGGTCTGTAGGAACAACACACTCTTCTTGTGATACTTACTTTCAAAAGCAAAAAGAAGTATGTCTTCAATGTAACACATGTTAAATTGACCATACTCCCTTTCGTGTCTGAATTGCAGGTATATTTTAAATAATTACAGAATATGGAGACTTGGAAACTCAGAGTGCTAGCACTTGTTTGAGCCTGAATTACTGCCTGTAAGGTCCTATCAGACAGAGTCAGAGAAGCCAGGTGCATGCTGGGTCCATTCAAGAAAGAAGACTGGATCAGAAGTGGAGATCCTCATCGGATGGGAATCTGTGATCATGAAGATGCTGCTGGCACACTGGGTCCTGTGGGAGATCTAAACTACGAGGTAGCCCATTTTGCTTTTTTGTCAGCACCAAAGAGGCTATGGAGTATTTAAAAACTCATGAGATTTGGGGAATATTTCTACATACTCCAGATGGACTTGATAAGATTCAGAGGCAACTCTAGCGATGGAATACTGAGAAAAGTATGTAGACATGGAATTTCCCTATTTCAGAGCAAAACTCCACATATCTTAAAATGCGCATGTATTTTTGTTACTGAACAAAAGTGGGGTTCAGCTGCCCACTGCCCACAGGGATATCCTGAAGACAGAGGTTGGGGAGGAAGGAGAGATCTTTATTAAAATGTTGCACAGTTTGGGAGAGTATGGAACTCCCCCGCCCCAGGCCAATCTCTTCTGCAAAACACAGACAAAGCCCATCTGTTCCCCAAAAGACTGAAACCCCAAACCATGCCCAGAAGACCCGCTCCATGCTTACAGTCCTTTGAAGACCCAAAACTGCTAAGCTGACGGCTCTATAGCTCAGGCCCCCTAGAGCCTGTATACGCGGCCGGTGCTGCCATCACCACGCTGCAGCCGCTTCCCATGCCCCAGCCTGGGGGCCGCTGACAACTGCAGCGGCTCATCATGCAGGACTCCATCATACCGGCCATGAGGTAGTACCCTACAACCAGCCACGCAGCTTCCAGAGCCTGCTGGGTCCCACCAGCACTCTCCAGCCTGCATGTCTGTATGATGGATCTCAGAGGAAGAGTGCAGGTTTCTCCCTTTTATCCATTTGAATCTCCTGGCCCAAATTTATTTGTGCTCAGGGTGGGTCCAGCCTCCCTAGCCAGTCCTGTCCTTTTCCCAGGCTAGACTGGTAGGTCTTATTCCAGCACAGCGCCTCCCCCTTCTGCCCTGTCCCCCTCCAGCACAGAGTCTCCCCCTCCTACCAGAACGGAGAAGGAAGGCTTTATCCTTATACAGACATTTTTCACTAGCCTTGTGCATGCTTCGTGCAGGGTCCCCTCGAGACACATCTCTGCCTGGGAACAGGGAAATCTGCCATCTAGTTCTGCACTTGGATAGCGGGGAGGGGGGCTTCACCCCTGCTGCCTCAGGTGTGTCCTGTGACCCTTCCCACACTCCATGACCTGGACAGGCTGCTGGCCAGGTCTACCGGTATCATTTTGACATGTGGCCACCCGTTTGAAGTTACCGTGTTTAACAAGTAGATTTCCAAAGAATGACTGCCTCAAGAGAGTCATTAACAATAATAACAATAACAATAATAATAATGATGATGCCTGTGTTAGGTTATTGGGAAACCTGTAATGCATCCATCTTGAGCTTCCTCCAGAACCTAATTCCACCCTCAGCAGTTACAGGGTCCCAAAAGATAACTTGGTAAGTTTAGCAATAATTTGCATAAAAATAGTTTTTCTCTTCCCCTGAAGGATGTTTATCTCTAAACGTAATGAAGATGATAATGAAGAGTCTTAACATTGTCCACTGCTTTGAAACAGATGCATTCAGGCATATTAATGGGGAAGCCCAATGTAAAGCTACCAGTAAGAGAGACTGAGGAGTTTCCTAGAAGATAACTCTATGGGAACAAAAAATTCAACTGACAAATATGGTCCAGTAAGATAGCCTCATTAGCAGTGGGAGAGCTATTTCTGTGGGACATTGCTTGTCCCAGCGCATACTCTACTTAATGGAGTAGTCTGAGCCTCAAAAAAAATGTTTGAAAGGAAAGGGCTGGCTAGGATTTTTGTTAAAGAGCTATTTATAAAATTACCATTATGGAAATGTGTAACACTATGCTTTCTAAAAGGAGTCTCTCAACCACTGTTTAGAATATCCCTGAATTTACACTTTAACAACTCCAAAGAATTTGGCAATTCTTTCCAACAAACAGCACAGGTGGCTCTTAGAAGAGAGGTTTCTAACAGACTAGGAGAGAAACTGAGCAGAAAAGGGAGAGAAGGGGGGAAATATTATATAGGAACTGGTTAGACATGTTTCATCGTATATCTAAAACACCTGCTGGGTCATATTGTAGAATACTGTAGTTCCTGAAATTGGTGTGTGTGTGTGTGTGTGCGTGTGTGTGTGTGTGTGTGTGTGTGTATAAAGTAGGATAGAGCAAAAAAGTTGCCAACTATGTGATAAAAAAAATTAGAGTTCTTCTAGGTGCCAAAACTTAGCTTGTCACCAGTTTTCAGAGACTGACACCTTCATTTTCTATAAAATTTTCTTCATTGCAAAAAAAATCCTTCTTAAACTTTAATTTTATTTATTTGATTTAAATATGATGCCCTGGCTGGTGTTGGCTCAGTGGATTGAGTGCTGGCCTGTGAAACAAAGGGTTGAGAGTTCGATTCCCAGTCAGGGCACATGCCTGGGTTGCCAGCCAGGTCCCCAGTAGGGGGCTGCACAAGAGGAAACCACACATTGATGCTTCTGTCTCTCTCGTTCTCCCTCCTTTCCCCGTCTAAAAACAAATAAGCAAAATCTTGTAAAAAATAAAATAAAATAATTTTAAAAATAAAAATGAGAGGCCATTCCACCATTATAATTTACACTGACGATTATAACAAAGTCTTCATTATCTGAAACAAATTGCCTCCATGGAACTGTCACCAAAAGAATGTCCAAATCTGCAGAAATGTTTTATAAAAATTTATTTGAGCTAAAGAGAAGATATACCTGAGTGCAAGATCTCAGCAGATTGAGGTAAATCCTTCTGAGAATAGCACTTTAGAGTTTATTTTATGCATTTGAGATTCAGGAGGGAATATGAGGAAGATTACATGAAGGTGAGAGGAAGAAAGGCAGGCCAGGAATTACAGGATAATTAAGATTATGCGTTCTTGGAGGTGGTCAGGAAGAGATCAGTTTACAGGGAAGTTAAGACTACCTGCTCTCTTGAAGGTGTATGGTTTATTTCAAAGGTGTGTTAACCTACAAGCACAGAAACTCGGACAGGGCTTGCTTAAGGCAAAGATAAACCTTTTACTAAAGAAGTAATATGCCTGGAGCATGACTACCCACATGACCTGCCCAGTTAGAGTTTATTATCAGATCACCCTGAGGGTTACTTTTCATAGAACTTCTTTTTTTTTGTCCACAGAACTTAAACCAAGAATTACAATAAGTCAACATTTATATCAAGGAAAGCAATATTAAAGAGCCTCTCCATTTTCTTTGATAACAAAAGATAAGACAAATAATACTTAAAACAGACCCAAAGTATCCAAATTTTTATTAAATAAAGATGGCAGACTGACCCCTTAATTGAAATTAAGATACATCTTGAATTTTCTACTAAATTTGGTCAAAGTCATCCAGCTTCCTCAGAAGTTATCATGAGCAAAAACCTTGAGTTCAAATAGAGACAACAATAGCTAAGGCTAAAATCTTAACTCTTGAGTTCCTGTATCATACCTATAATGCTATGATTTAAATATTAGTATTTCAGTTTTGCAGATAAGGAGACTGGAGTTCTGGAAAAAATCAAATATTATGCCCAAAGCTACAGTGTTACTAAGTATTAGAGCCAGGATCCGACTGTGGTCATTTAGCCTTAAAGCCAATGCCTTTTCCATCACGAAACCAATGCAGTACGTCTTCCACTGAGAGCAGCTTCATGATGCTTAATGCGAATTTGTTTTATGGCATTGTTGATGTAAAAACATCTAAACCTGTAGGGAATTTTTATAAACTTTTATTTGACCCCAAAAGAAGCTATGGCTGCAAATAAGATCTCAACAGACTGAGAGAAATGTTTTTGAGAATAATATTTTGCAGTTTATTGCATGCATTTGTAATTAAGGAGGAATTAAGGAAGAACACATAACACTGGGAGAAGCAAGGCAAGAATGTGATTACAGAATAGCTCAGATCATGTACTCTGTGTGTGGGGGCGGTAATGGTTTTTCCAAAGCTGTGTTAACCTAGATGCACAGAAACAATGGACAGGGCTTACTTAAGGCAAAGATAAACCTTTTACTCAAGAAGTTATATGCCTGGGGCATAACTACCCACGTGATCTGCCTAGAATAGGAATTTATGATCAGATCACCCTGTGAGGTTACTTTCCACAGAACTCCTTTTCTGCTGTCCACAGTGTATATTTTCCTGTTGTTTTTTTTTTTTTCTATTTTCATGTAAGCTTCTTGAGGACAGAGTCATGTCTTACATTCTCTGTGGTGCCCAATGAAGGGAATAGCTATGATTATCAGATGTCATATTATGATTGCCTGAAAGAAGAAAGTCTGTCAAAATACGTACTATGAAAATTTGACATTATGCCACCTAAATAATACATGATTGTGGAAAAGAGGTCATTATAAAATTCAAATATAGCAACCTCTTACTTGAAATATTAATAATGATCTTTATTTTTTTTTTACTCAGCTGACAATTTAGCCTGAATGTTTATGAAAATTTGATGTCCAAAGTTTAGAGAAAGTTACTTAGAATTTATAATAATCAATGAGGAAGAATATATCGAAAAGTTGTATGAGTCAACTCACATGAGAACAAATGTCTTAATATAGGATATCTTGAAAAATGAAAAAATTATTTCATTTTAGAACCAAACTGCTTCCATACTAACAAAAAATGTGCTCTATGCTGAAGAGTCAAAATTAGTGGTAGAGTTACAGACTTTTCCCCTTCAGTCTGGTTCAGGGGCAAAAGTCTTTTTTCATAAGAGTTTATTCTAAAATAATCTTTTTCTATTTACATAATCTACCTTTTATTTTCATAATTCATATCACTAGAATATGTGTTCATAGTTCTTTCTTGAGTGAAGCCAGGCTGCTTCACTCTTCAGAACTTAATGAGTTTCTTTAATAAAAACATTAGAGACTGTTAAACACCTATTGCAAAACTTAGTTCCAACTTTGTCATTTAATTACTTTGCTCAAGTTACTCAGTAGAATAAATGTATTTAGTCGTATTTTCCTCCTTTGGACTAGTATTCACTGCTTTCTTTTCCTCTTATGTTAAAATCATGAGTTTTTAAGGCTGTTCTTGCATTTCTAGTAATACTTGCTTAGAACATCTGTCCCTTCTTGAGATAAGAAACTTCTATTCCTTACATATATTGAAAGAACAAAATACATTTACATGACATTTAAATAAATATTAAAAGTGATGTTTTAAAATAAAGGGGATATTTGTACTTTTCTTCAAGCCGATATAAGAAGAAAATGTGGGGGAAAGTTATGCTTCATTATACTTTAAGCTACTTTAGCAGGTGTTTTCCTTATATGTATGCAGGATATTAAAGTGTTGGCCCTGTGTGTGATTTATTGTGTAACTTCTTTACCCAAAAAAGCCCTGCTATTTTAGTAGAGTTCAATATATTTCCTTTGGGGAAGATTAAATAAAATATGTTAACTCAGTTAAATTTGGAGTTTGATGACAAATGACTAAATGTGTTCAAATTAGGCAGGCACAGGAAATTTGTCCAGCAAAAGACTAAACTGGGAAATAATGTTTGAATATACACTGGCAAAATTTTGCAGTTTGCTGCTTTAGAGTACAATATTACAATATGCCATTAATTTTAAGTAGTAAATTAAACACATAGAAATAAAACTCCTATATTATGGTGCACAACTTAGCTATACACCTAGCTGTACACTAAAATTTAAATATTCATATAAATATAAAATGGGATATTTTGGTGTATGACATTTTGAAAAAAGAAAAAATCACTTAACTCCAAACTACAGGTCAAATTATACTCAGGGACTACTCAATTATTATCTTCTGACAATGGAAATAAATTATACCAGAGATAGACAATATATCTTTACTATGGCTTTTAAAATCAATTACTTTTTATAAGGAATAATTATAAAGAGTGGGTCAGGAATTGACTTGGGTTCAGTCAAGTTCAGGCCAGGTTGACTTTGGTAGGAAAATATTTAGAGGCATATTTTCAAGTGTTTTGCTCAAGATCAAAAACAGAGTTGATGACAGACAATTGACTATCCCAATTATACATGTTTCTGAAAGTAGAGGTATTGTTCTGAAATACCCAGAGAACCCCTTTCATCCTCAAACAGACACTGGGTAGGTACCACTGCTATGTCTGTTCACAGAATAGCCATTTCTTTTCTGGACAGCAATTCATGTTTCCATCCCCTTGTTTTTATTAAAGCGATAATCAAACTTAATGAGAATAAAAACCTGGTAATGGTAAATTAATGCAATAAAATGGTTTATCTCTTAGTTACTGTTACATCTCTTACTGCTTTCTCAAGGTCTTAACGCTCAATAAATTACCACCAACATGATCAATTACATATCTTTTTTTATATAATACCTTAAATGAATCTTTGGTATAGTATTTTCTGTTGAAGATAAATCAAAAGAAGAGGTATTCATATCAATTTCTGATGTCTAAAAGAAACGTACCCCAGCATGTAGAACTCAGGTCAATCAATTAAGGATGCATAGAGTTTCTTACAATTGGAATTTAATTCCAAATAAAAAAAACCAAAAGGATTTAAAAGTTGATATTTTCAATGGTGTTGAGTTAGCATTGTTTGTAGATGAAGTGTGCATCACTTTGAAAGAATAACCTTTTTTTTTGAAAACCTATTTTTTCTATTATATTATAGAAAATGTAAAATGAACTATACATATGAGACATTGTATGAACAAAGAGAGGAGCTGAAAAATATGAGAAAAATAAAAGGTAAGATTTTGTAGCACAAAGAGAATTAGAGTCTGGAGAAAAATCTCTCACCAGAGAAAAACATATCTATTTAATAAAATAAAATATCTATTTTTTTCAACTAGTTTCAAGAGTGCAATGCAAAATGGGATATATAATTGCAGTTTAGTCTGAAAGATTTCCTAGGCATTTCAGAATGTTGTCTCTGACTCAGATAGACAGTGATAAATAGATAGATAAACTGACAGGTAAAAACATTAGCTTTCAAGTATTATAAAAGTTTAGACCATTTATAGTTTTGACTTAACAGTAGTTACTCAAAATTTGGTCATTATTTTGATTAGCATATTAGTAGTTTAAGAGGCATCATGATTATCAAAGAAAGTATCAAAGATGAGGTAGTATTTAAACTGAATATTTATGAATGGATGGGACAAAAACATTTACAGATAGTATAAAAAAGCATTTCAAATATCAGAAGCAATATGGACAAGACTGTGCACAGGAGATAAACCATTGCTGGGCTCATATTAAAACAGCAAATTATTAACGCTGATACAGCTCAGGTTGCATAAGGAAGAGTAGACAGAAATAGAACTAGAGAATAAGCTTAATTTGAGAGCATGTACTCCCTTATCAGGTAAGTAACTTGAAAAATAGCAGAGAACAATAAAAATAAAATTGTATTTTAGCAAATAACAACACATTCAAAGTTATACTTTGAAAAGATAACTTCATTAGCGGTATGTATTAGGAAGAACTGAACAAGAAAAGACTGGAAGAGAGGGTTTCCCAGTCATCCGAATGAGAAGTAAGGTGGCCTGAAACCAGACATAGCTTTGAAAACAAGACTGGGAGAGGCCAGAGTAAAGAAGGTCTGAGGTCATTATCTTTCTGGTCTTGGTTTCAAAGAGTCTGATCTGTTCAAGATCTTTCAGAATGGACACAGTACTCTCAGGGACTCTGTTACATGTCATTTCCTTATGGCTTCAGAATGAACTAAGAGCACAACTTCTAGGTTAGCAGAGGTGAGCAAAACTTTACAGAAAATATCAGTTAGAAATTACTTCAGCTGCATGTGACCAAAATCCTAATATAACAATTTACTTAAATTGCTTCTGTTTCCCACAGTCTCTACAGTATGGTATTCTCCTAATGGTCCCAGATAGCTGGTTGAAGTCCAGCCTTCACGTTCTTTTCTAAACACCAAGATGGAAGAAGGGCTGGAAGAAGCATGTGTTTAGGATAGTTAATCAAGGAAATCTCCAAGTACATCTGCTGAACAAAACACTGTCACAGGCCTACACGGAACCCCAAGGCAGGAATGGACATGTAATATTTTAGCTGGAAGCAATGTACACAGATAAAAATTGGTAATGTCTGGAGAAGGAAGATGGAAGCGTGGCAGGAGGAACCACAGTCCACTTCCCCCTACACACAGGAGAAAAACCTGGTTGATTTACGGTGGAACAGAGCAAACAGACATCAGAAACACAGCAAATTTGAAAACAGGAGATCGAAAATAGCAGCGGAAATTGAAAAACCAGAAGGTAAGGAGAGCACTCCAGCAGTGCGGAGACCAGGGCAGGGGCTGAGGTCCCAGGCCAGCAATCGACAAAAGACTCTAGGGAGGGAGCCATGTCCACAGCTCCCTACCCAGCCAAACAAGGTCTCAGCAGCACCGGAATAAACCTGGTTGCTTGAAATCTCACAGAGAGGAGTTAAACTCTCGTAGCCCTGGGAGGACTGTGCATTGGAACCCGAGCCAGTGCGCCACAGGGGACCTGTGCTGCAGTCCTTAGGCACCTGTGTGACACCGGGGCTCTGGGCTACAGTCGCTCAGTGCCCAGGAGCCATCAGGGAACTGTGTGGCGACCAATCGGTGCCCGAGCAACAGTCAGCTCCCCTGCATGGACAGCTGGGAGATCTTAGGCACCTGCGAACGACCTGCGAGGCAGTGGATTCATGGCAGTGGATTCGCACCCATGTGACAGTCAGCACCTGTGCATGGAAGGCAGGGAGATCATAAGTGCCTGCCCATGACCACCGTAGGTGCACACCGCCTCAGAAGATACACCTGAGGCCATGTGTGCAGAGGCCCCAGGCTAGCTCTGAGGACAGTAGCCCAAAGATAACTGAGTGCTGAACAGGGTAAAAAGCAATACCATCACCCCTCAGCCATTGCAGACAGAAAGATCAGGAAAACCAGCTTGGCAATATTGATAACACCAAGAGTTGGTCTTCTTTTTTTAAAATTATTTTTTCATTATTTTTATCTGTTTTACCCCTCAACTCCTTTTGCTTTTTGTTTTATTCCTTCTTCCTTTCTTTCCAATCTTATCTCTTCTTCCTTCCTCTTTTTTCTTTCTGCTTTTCTTTCTTCTCTTTTCATTTATTTCCTCTTTTTTCTTTCTCTTTTCTCTTTCTAAATACCCACGAGTGAGACAAAACAAAACAAAACAAAACAAAACAAAACAAAACAAAAAAACCCTGTAACTGTGAAAAAAACACAGTAGGTCCCAAAGAGGGGGCATTTCAACAGCTGAGACACTGGAAGCTGTGAACACCAGAATACCTGAAGGAGACTGCACCACTGAATCTCACAGGCATTCAACCACAGAAGTTCACACCATAAACACAGGGAGCCAGAACAGATCAATTAAAGAAGCTGAGGCTCAGAAGAAGATTCTCACAAACAATGGGAAGACAAAGAAACAATCCCCAAATGAAAGGAAAGAAGGAAGCCCCAGAAAGAATGCTAAATGTAATGGAGGCAACTCAACTATCAGATTTTGAGTTCAAAGCAATGGTTGTCAGGAAGCTCCAAGAGCTCTCAATGAGCTACCAGAAACTACAGGGAAGCTACGATGAACTCACTGCCAACTATGTCAACATGAAAAATAAAAAAGAAACTATCAACAAGGGCCAAGAGGAAATGAAAAATACAATTTCTGAAATGAAGAACACAATGGAAGGAAAGAAAAGCAGAATTGATGAAGCAAGATTGGATCAGCAAGTTGGAGGACCAATTAGAAAAATATCCAGAAAGAGCAAGAAAAGGAAAAGAGGCTTGGAAAGAATGAAGGGGGATTAAGAGAAATGCAAGACAATATGAAACATAATAATATCCATGAAACAGGGGTACCAGAAGGAGAAGAAGAAGAGCAAGGGATAGAAAACCTATTTGAAAAAGTAATGATGGAAAACTTCCCAATTTGATGAGAGAAAAGTCACACAAATCCAGGAAACACAGAGAGTCCCAACCAAGAGGAACCCAAAGAGACCCACTTCAAGACACATCATAATTAAAATGGCAAAATTCCAAGATAAAGAGAGAATCTTAAAGGCAGCAAGGGAGAAAAAGGAAGTAACATACAAGGGAGCCCCCATAAGGTTAGCAGCTGACTTCTCAATGGAAATGCTCAAAGCCAGAAGAGAATGGCAAGAAATATTCCAAGTAATGAGAACCAAAGGCCTGCAACCAAGACTACTTTACCCAGCAAGGCTTTCAATCAAGATAGAAGGCCAAATAAGAAGCTTCCCAGAGAAAAGAAGTCTAAAATATACACCTCCACCGAACCAGTTCTGCAACAGATACTAAAGGGACTGCTTTCAGGAAAGGAAGGAGAAGAGAGAGAGAGACAACACACGTACAAAAATGGCAAGGAATCAGTACCTATCAATAATAACCTTAAATGTAAATGGATTAAATGCTACAATCAAAAGGCATAGAATAGCTGAATGGATAAGAAAGCATGACCCACACATATGCTGCCTACAAGAGACCCACCTCAGGACAAAAGACCTACACAGACTCAAAGTGAAGGGCTGGAAACAAATTTTCCAAGCAAATGGGCAGGAAAAAAAAGCCAGGGTAGCTATACTCGTATCAGACAAAATAGACTTCAAAAGAAGAGCCATAAAGAGAGACTTAGAAGGTCACTTCATAATACTCAAGACAAGAATCCACCAAGAAGACATAAACATTGTAAATATATATGCACCCAACATAGGAGCACCTAAATACATCAAGAAAATCTTTGAGGACTTCGAGAAAGATATTGACAGCAACACAATTATAGTAGGGGATTTTAACACCCCACTTTCAAAAATGGACAGATCTTCTAAACAAAATATCAACAAAGATATTGTGGCACTGAACAACACTCTAGATGAGATGGACTTAACTGATATATGTAGAGCCCTTCATCCCAAAGAAACTGAGTATACATTCTTTTCAAATGCACATGGAACATTTTCAAAGATAGACCACATGATAGGACACAAAACAAGCCTCAAATTCAAGAAAATTGAAATCATACCAAGCATTTTCTCCGACCACAAGGGACTGAAACTAGAAACCAACCCCATGGGGAAAAACCCAAAATCCTCAAAGTCATGGAGATTGAATAGCATGCTATTAAACAATGAGTGGGTCAAGAATGAAATTAGGGAAGAAATCAAAAAGTTTCTGGAAACAAATGAAAATGAACTCACAACAACCCAAAACTTATGGGACACAGCAAAGGCAGTCCTCAGAGGAAAGTTCATAGCGATACAGCCCTACCTAAAAAAGATAGAAACATCGCGAACAAACAACTTAACCCTACACCTACAAGAACTCAAGGAACAACAACAAAGACAGCCCAGAGCAAGTAGAAGGAAGGAAATAACTAAGATCAGAGCAGAATTAAATGACATAGAGACTAAAAGCACAATTCTAAGGATCAATGAATCCAGGAGCTGGTTCTTTGAAAAGATAAACAAAATTGACAAGCCTTTAAGCAGGATCATCAAGAAAAAAAGAGAGAGGATCCAAATAAACACAATCAGAAATGAAAGAGGAGAGATTACAACTGATGCCACAGAAATACAAAGGATTGTAAGAAATTACTATGAAGAACTGTATGCCAAGAAATTTGAAAACCTAGGTGAAATGGATGAGTTTCTAGAAAAATGCAATGTCCCAAAACTCAAAGAAGAAGAAGCAGAAAACCTGAACAGACCAATAACAGCAGATGAAATTGAAGCAGTAATCAAAAAACTCCCCACACACAAAAGCCTTGGACCAGATGGTTTCACAGGAGAATTCTGCAAAGCATTTAAGAAAGAGCTAACCCCTATCCTTCACAGACTTATCCAAAAAATCCGAAATGATGGAAGACTCCCAAACTCTTTTTATGAAGCCAGCATCATTCTAATCCCCAAACCAGATAAAGACATAACAAAGAAAGAAAACTTCAGGCCCATATCATTGATGATCATAGATGCTAAAATTCTCAACAAAATATTGGCAAATGGTATCCAAGAATACATTAAAAAGATCACAAACCAAGACCAAGTGGGATTCATCCCAGGGATGCAAGGATGGTTAAACATTCACAAATTAGTAAATGTAATACATCACATAAACAAAAACAAAGACAAAAAACACATGATCATATCAATAAATGGGAGAAAGCACTTGATAAGGTACAGCACCCATTTATGATAAGAACACTCAGCAAAGTGGGAATTGAGGGAGCATTGCTCAAAGTAATAAAGGCCATATATGAGAGACATACAGCCACCATCATACTCAATGGGCAAAAACTGAAATCCTTTCCGCTAAGATCAGGAACAAGACAAGATTGTCCACTTTCACCACTTCTATTCAATATAGTATTGGAAATACTAGTCACAGTGATTAGACAAGAAAAGGAAATAAAAGACATCCAAATTGGAAAGGAGAAAACAAAACTATCATTGTTTGCAGATGACATGATAGTGTACATAGAAAATCCTATAGACTCAGCTAAAAAGCTGCTTGACCTAATAAATGAATTTGGCCAAACAGCAGGATACAAAGTCAATATCCAGAAAACAAAGGCATTTTTGTATACCAACAATGAAACAGCAGAAGTAGAAATCAAGAAAAAAAAATCCCATTTGATATAGCAAAAAGAAAAATAAAATACCTAGGAATAAACCTAACCAAAAAGGTAAAAGACCTGTATGCAGAAAACTACACAACACTGAAGAAAGAAATCAAGGAAGACACAAACAAACGGAAACATATACCGTGTTCATGGATCAGAAGAATTAACATCATCAAAATGTCCATACTACCCAAAGCAATTTACAGATTCAATACAATGCCTATTAAAGTACCAATGGCATATTTCACAGACATAGAACAAACATTTCAAAAATTTATATGGAATCATAAATGACCCAGAATAGCTGCAGCAATTTTGAGAAAGAAGAGCAAAGTAGAAGGGATCACAATACCTGACACCAAACTGTATTTACAAGCCACTGTAATCAAAACAGCCTGGTACTGGCACAAAAACAGGCACATGGACCAGTGGAACAGAACGGAGAGCCCAGAAATAAACCCAATTCTCTATGGTCAATTAATATTCAACAAAGGAAGCAGCAACATAAAATGGAGTAAAATTGCCTCTTCAACAAGTGGTATTGGAAGAACTGGACAGCTATGTCCAAAAAAACTGAAATTCGAGCACCAACTTACATCATACGCAAAAATAAACTCAGTGTAGATAAAAGATTTAAATATAAGACATGACACCATTAAATTTCTAGAGGAGAACATAGGCAGGGAAATCTCAGATATTTCATGCAGCAACATTTTTACTGATACATCCCCTAATGCAAGAGACATAAAGGAAAGAAGAAACAAATGGTTCTAATCAAAATAAAAAGCTTCTGCATGGCTAAAGAAAACAGTATTAAAACAAAAAGAGAACCAACTGTTTGGGAAAACATATTTGCCAATGATACTCAGACAAGGCTTTAATCTCCAAAATATATCAAGAACTTACATGACTCCACTCTAAGGAGACAAGCAACCCAATTAAAAAATGGGCAAAAGACTTGAACAAACACTTCTCCAAGGAGGACATACAGAGGGTCCAGAGACACATGAAAAGATGCTCAGTATTGCTAGCTATCAGAGAGATGCAAATTAAAACCACAATGAGATACCACTTCACACCAGTCAGAATGGCCATCATAAACAAAGCAACAAACAAAGCAAGTGTTGGAGAGCATGTGGAGAAAAGGGAACCCTAGTACACTGTTGGTGTGATTGCAGACTGGTGCAACCACTATGGAAAACAGTATGGAAATTTCTAAGAAAACTAAAAATGGAGCTGCCTTTTGACTTGGCAATTCCACTGCTAGGATTATATCCTAGGAACCCTGAAACACCAGTCCAAAAGAATCAATGTACCCCAATGTTCATAGCAACACAGTTTACAATAGCCAAGTGTTGGAAACAGCCTAGGTGCCCATCAGTAAATGAATGGATCAAGAAACTATGGTACATTTACACAATGGAATTCTATGCAGCAGAAAGAAAGAAGGAGCTCCTACCCTTTGCAACAGCATGGATGGAACTGGAGAGCATTATGCTAAGCAAAATAAGCCAGGAGGTAAAAGACAAATACCATATGATCTCACCTTTAACAGGAACCTAATCAATAAAACAAACAAACAAGCATAATATAACCAAAGACACTGAAATTTAGAACAGGCTGACAGCCATCAGAGGAGAGAGGGGAAGGAATTCTAGGGGAAAAGGGGAAGGGATTAGAGCAACAAGTATGGAAGACACATGAACAAAAACCAGGGGGGTGGAAATGGGAGGTAGGTGGGGAGGGCTGGGGCAGTGGGCTGGGATGGGAGTAGAAGACAGAAAACTGTACAAGAACAACAATTAAAACTAAATTAAATTTAAAAATTATATAAAGTAAAAACAACAATTTAAACACACACACACACACACACACACACACACACAATTGGTCATGTCACTAAATGGGAAGGAAAGATGGACACCTGATAGGCTACAATACAGAGCGTTGTATGGAACTATACCTAGTTTTGGTGAGGTACTTCAGATTAAGCTTCAGGATTTGCCCCTATAAAGCATGGACTTGCTCAGACCAGATTTCCATAATATGATCCAGAATTCACAGGCACTGACTGGTCTTGCTTAGAGAAATCTAAACCACTATTTCAGCAAATGAAGTACTTCACCACCAAATAAGGAAAAAGAGAAAGCCTCCAGGTTGTTTCTATCTTCATTTAATAATTTAACAGTTTGGTTTTCAGAACCTACTTTGGAAATGAGACATCCACAAGATAAGATAGAAGGTGATGAATGTCTTGTAGTTATCAAGGATATTCTAAGGATATTAACAATTAAAAAGGACCAGGGGATGAAAACAGTTAATAGAAATATGTGGAAGTTGAGTTGGGCCCTGAAGATGGCAGAACATAGAATACGTAGAGGTGTGGGGCGGGGGGCACTGCGGCTAGAGGGAGAATATTTAAGGCAAGGGCAGGAGAGTAATAAGTAACTTCTGAAGCATGTGATATATGAAAGGAAATGAGAAAGGCAGGTTAACGGGTGCAGGATGAGATCACAGAAAGCTTTTAAGTCTGAACTCAAGTCTCTAATTTATTCTAAGCACAAGATTACCATTTCCTGTCTAAGGTGTTTCATTGCTCTCAGAGTCAATGTGGAGCTACTGTATATATGCGGACACACAAGGAAGAGAAGCAAGGGAAAGTGTAGTGCTGAGATGATAGAAAAATATTGCAATGGGAATATTCTGCTGACATCTGACCTCAAGATTGTTCTCAGGGCAGGAGAAGGTGTGCACGTCACCTCCCAGGAGCAGGCAGACCTTTTCTGTAGTACAGAACCTCAGGCAGAGAGAGCAGAGGCCACCCTCAGCCATAAGCAGACTGTCTTTCCAGTTCCCAAACAATCAATTTCCCACAATTAACATGACTGAAAAAAATTGAAGCTCAACAAGTGTTTTGGCTGTTAAGAAAGCTCTATGGCCATGGACATTGTGAAACCCTCAATAAAATGTTTATTGGGCACATAATGAAATCTAATTATGTTTAAAGCAAAACATAACTGTGTACACAAGAGCACCATGAGCCCTTCATATAAATTCAGACCTTAGCCAAACTCTGTAAAATCTATTAACTGTTCTTTGGCAAGCCTAAAGTATGATTAAAGGGGCTATTTTCACATAAATAACTGTAAATACAGCTTTAAGCAGGTAAGAACAGAAGAAAAGCAGATGGAAATTGAGTCTACCTTGACATAAGATTGTATTTAAAAATTCTCATAACCTGAGCAGAATGCTGGAATATATTTTAATTCTAGATTAAGCCAAACCACATCATTGGAAAACTTGATGTTGAAGGTTTTATTTTATATGCCTTTGCATTCTCTGGAATGAATATTACAGAGTCCACTGTGAAGAGAATTTAAAATCATGTATGTAGATCATTTTCCTGTTCTACATTTCTGTCCCTCCCACAGAATTTTTTTGGTTCCAGCTAAACCTGGAGACACAAGTACAATTCCCTCAGCTCACATCCTCTCTGGTTAATCTGACATCCAAAAGTCCTTACAAAGCATAGAACAGCTTCATTCTCACACTAGGATTTCAACTTCTATCAGTGCTATCAATGAGCATTGGTACCTTCCGATGTCCTATCATTATCTATCTCTACACTCAGTTTAGAAGCATCTGTTTGAGATGTCTCCTTTTTAAGGCCCCTACTCTAGGCCTACATGTATAAAAGTAACAAGGTGTTGGAAGCTTAGTAGGCTCCAAACTCTGAAGACCCCAGTTACATTCAAATCTTGTTTTGTTACAACCAAACTCTCCAATTTCAGTTACACCTTCTCCAATTCAAGACCTGCCATTAGTTTTTAACTCCTCATTTCTGGTGCATCTTCTTATTCTTAGAGGTTTAATCACTTTGGCAGATTGAGATAACTCACTAATCATGCCCCCT
Organism: Anoura caudifer; assembly: GCA_004027475.1. NCBI lineage: Eukaryota > Metazoa > Chordata > Mammalia > Chiroptera > Phyllostomidae > Anoura > Anoura caudifer. The sequence goes on from PVKU01004925.1 coordinate 34,205, forward strand.
TACCGAGGATAACCACTGTGAATGATAGAAGAGTAGACTCTTGTTCTATGCATGTTCATATACAAAAATATATGCAATATGCATAATTATAGGCAAGTTGGAAGTACTATGAAATATAAAATATATATGTGTGTAAAATAAGCACAAAAATTTTTTAATTACTTTATTGTTGTTCAATTACAGTTGTCTGCATTTTCTCCCCACCCCAGCCAAGCCACCTGCCTCCCTTGCTTCCACCCTCTCCCTTGGTTTTGTCCATCTGTACTTTACAGTAGTTTCAGAAAACCCTTCTCCCCACTGTCCCCTCTCAGCTCCCCTCTGGGTATTGTTAGATTGTTCTTAATTTCAATGTCTCTGATTATATTTTGTTAGCTTTTTTCTTTTGTTGATTAGGTTCCAGTTAAAGGTGAGATTATATAGTATTTGTCCCTGACTGCCTGGCTTATTTCATTTAGCATAATGCTCTCCAGTTCATCTATACTGTAGCAAAGGGTAGAAGCTCCTTCTTTCTCTCTGCTGCATACAATTCTACTGTGTAAATGTACCATAGTTTTTTTATTCATTCATTTACTGATGGGCACCTAGGTTGCTTCCAGCACTTGGGTATTGTAAATTGTGCTGCAATGAACATTGGGGTGCATAGGATCTTTTGGATTGGTGTTTCATGGCTCTTAGAGTATAATCCCAGCAGTGAAATTGCTGGGTCAAAAGGCAGCTCCATTTTTAGTTTTCTTAGAAATTTCCATACTGTTTTCCATAATGGTTGTACCAGTCTGCAATCCCACCAACAGTGCACTAGGGTTCCCTTTTCTCCACAAGCTCTCCAACACTTGTTTGTTGCTTTGTTTATGATGGCCATTCTGACTGGTGTGAAGTGGTATCTCACTGTGGTTTTAATTTGCATCTCTCTGATGGCTAGTGATACTGAGCATCCTTTCATATGTCTCTGGACCCTCTGTATGTCCTCCTTGGAGAAGTGTCTGTTCAGGTCCTTTGCCTACTTTTTAATTAGATTTTTTGTCTTCCTAGATAGAGTGGAGTCATGTGAGTTCTTTACATAATTTGGAGATTAAACCCTTGTCTGAGGTATCATTGACAAATATGTTTTCCCATATAGTTGGTTCTCTTTTCATTTTAATGCTGTTTTCTTTAGCCTTGCAGAAGCTTTTTAATTTGATGAGATTCCTTTTGTTTATTCTTTCCTTTATGCCTGTTGCTTTAGGGGACATATCAGTGAAGATGTTGCTGTGTGGAATGTCTGAGATTTTCCTGCCAATGTTTTCCTCTAGGATTTTTATTGTGTTACGACTTATATTTAAGTCTTTCATCCACCTTCAATTTATTTTGTGTATGGTGTAAGTTGGTACTCGAGTTTCATTTTTTTGTGTGTAGCTGTCCAGATCTTCCAACACCATTTGTTAAAGAGGCTCTTTTTACTCCATTATATGCTTCCTCCCCCTTTGTCAAATATTAGTTGACCTTAGAGACTTGGGTTTATTTCTGGGCTCTCTGTTCTCTTCCATTGGTCTATGTGCTTGTTTTTATGCCAGTACCAGGCTGTTTTGATTACAGTGGCCTTGTAATACAGTTTGATATCAGTTATTGTGATCCCTTCTGCTTTGTTCTTTCTCAAAATTGCTGCAGCTACTCAGGGTTCCATACAAATTTCTGAAATGTTTGTTCTATATCTGTGAGATATGTCATTGGTACTTTAATAGGGATTGCATTGAACCTATAAATCCCTTTGGGTAGTACGGCCATTTTAATGATGTTAATTATTCCAATCCATGAACACGGTACATGCTTCTGTTTCTTTGTGTCTCCCTTAATTTCTTTCTTCAGTGTTGTATAGTTTTTTGAGTACAGATCTTTTATCTCCTTGGTTAGGTTTATTCTTAGGTACTTTATTTTTCTTGTTGCTGTATCAAATGGGATTTTTCTCCTGATTTCTGTTTCTGATATTTCATTGTTGGTATACAAAAATGCCTTTGATTTCTGAGTATTGACTTTGTATTCAGCTGTTTTGCCAAATTTATTTATTAAGTTGAGCAGTTTTTTGGAGGAGTCTATAGGATTTTCTATGTATACTGTCATGTCATCTGCAAACAATGACAGTTTTATATCCTCCTCTCCAATTTGAATGCCTTTTATTTTTTTTCTTGTCTAATTATACACAAAAATTTTTATCCTTTCTTCCTTCCTTGCTTCCTCCTTTCCTTCCCTCATCCTTTCTGAATTTTAAAGTCTTTCAATAAGTCTTTCTTTATTCTAAATATTAATCATTTGTTATATATGATTTTCTAAGCTGCACATCATCTTTGAACTTTATCTGATTTAGCATTTCATTATTTTTTCAATATTCTTTCTTTATGGCTTTGCATTCTGTAGCATGATAAAAAAATATACCCTAACCAAGATCAAATTTATGAACATATTTCCTTACATTTTATTTTATAACTTTTATACTTCTACATTTAGAATTTTATGAATAACAGGAGGATTTTAGCTTTTCAAAAAATGGACAGTAAATAATCACAATAAAATATTTCAGGTTTTTCTCATTTTAACACTCCAAATTAGAAAATTAAATAGCTTCTCCTCCTCTTAATACTAATGATATCTTTTATTATTCTTATGCCCAAAAGACAGAGTTGTAATATTCATCTTTTAAAATATTTTGTTGTGCAGAAAAAAAATCTCCCCCTACCTCCTACCCCTGCCATTCCTTTCACCACTGTTCTTTTTCAAAATTGCCTTGGGCGTTCTTACCCATTTTTCTCATCCTAATGAATATTTTATCAACTTATAAGGTCATCCAAATAAGTGTTCAACAATATTAGCTGGAACTGCTTGTATTAAAAGTTTAATTTGAGGGAGATTGGCCTAACAATCAACTACCTATAATCCGGTTTTCCTGGTAGACCTATAAAGGTACCCCTGACCCCAACACAGCAGCACAGCCTTTCGACTGCATGGCTTTGTGATGATGCGCTATCAAAATTTCACAGAGTACAAAATCTCTTATATTTTTATACTTTTTTATGGCTTTATTTTGCTATTTGATCAAAATTCTTTTATCTTGATTAGGCAACAGGAAGAGTATATGATAATTCCATGGCACTAATGCTAAAATTGTTTTCAGCAACATTTTATAAAATGACTAGACACAAACCTAAGTTGTATGTTTTCTAGTCAATTTCCCACTCCACAGACCTGTTATATCAGCCTCGTAAAATATCAGAATAATTCACTTTCTTTTTAAAAAAAATAAGCTGGACCAATTACTGGTGAGAGATAATATGTACAATCCACAAAATTCTACCTTTGAGCTGAAAGGATTTTTAGAAATTATTTAATAATATTTCTTTGATTTAAAGTTGAAGAAATTGAGGCTAAGAAAGTGAAGTCTTTTCCAAGATTGTCTAACTAGTTGGTGGTCACATGATTTGTTTTTAAGCACATGTTCTGGCCTTGATTTATTAGCATCTCTCCCTGTTGAAAGCTACCATGCTAAAAACAATAGTAAAATAAATTAAATCTTCTAATCTCCAGGTTTTGAAACTTTCAGAACCAGAGTAATAGCTTCTCTGAATCTCAAAGCACCAAATAATACTCCTCTTATACTACTGTCCCAAAGTTTGCGTTATCTGCTTGAGAAGTTCTTTCCAGATATGCACAGACAACAGTACGTTTTACTCTCTATTGCCACCAGGACTGATAGTGTTTTGCTAGGACAGCCTATAATTGTTTTAAGTGGCTACTTAGTTCCCTTGTACTTAATTTTGTTTTGTTTTTTTCTTTTATCCTCACCTTAGGATTTTTTTTTTATTGCTTTTAGAGAGAGAGGAAGTTCAGGTGGAGTGGCAGTGAAAGAGAGAGAGAAAGACATTGATGTGAGAGAGAAGCATTGATTGGTTGCCTCTCATAGGCTCCCTGACCAGGGATCGAACCTGCAGCCCAGCTATGTGCCCTGACCAGGAATCGAACATGCAACAATTTGGTGAATGGGATGATCCTCCAACCAACTGAGCCACACTGGCCAGGGCCATTGTGCTTAACTTTAACTTGAAGGAACACAAATTGTAGCATGCTTTCTACCTACTATAATAATCAAAAACTAAAAACTTAAAAACCAGATTTATTATTTTTATTCTTTGTGTTTGCTTTGGTCATAAAATATGTGTTCTGAGATGAGATAATTAGCCACAGATTATGTCAGCTTTTTTTTAGCTCTTCCTTAAATATTTCTGTGCAAGTGTTTGTCCATGCACTGATGAGATGGTGCCTAACTCATCATGCCATCTAAACCTTTCCTACTTTCAAGTAGGCTCATCACTAAAAGGGCCAATTTTGTCTAGTAACTATGCCTCAAGTTACCTAAATTTTAGCCTTTTAAAATATTTTTGTGGACTCTGAAACTAAAAAATAGTGTCACAAATTCTTTGAGGTTTTCATCTTGAACACAATTTTTTAAAGTTTCTAATTAAAGTTGTTTTTACAAAACAAAATTGATACCATTCAACCAATTGATGGCTGTTTCAGTTACTATTGTATAAGGTTGCTGCTCTTCAGTCTTGAAGATACCATCATTGACTGTTAAGATATAGTTACCAGAAGATTTTGATATGGTGTCAATACTCAATTTTTCAACAATCCAATGAACTCTTTTGCCCAGTATTCCTGAATCTTCCTCAATTTCTCAATTTTCTTTCATTCATACCTACTCAACAACCTCAATCATAGGTGTATCTAATGGTTGAAAATGGCTAAAAATATCAGAAAATTACCCATATTGATTTGTTGTAAATTCATGATCTTCAACCCAAGTTGGTCTTAGGTGTCAGGCGATACTTCTGTGTTTCCATACTCATCTCTCTCACTCTGTTTCTTTGCTGTTTTAAAACATTAATATTCTCCTCAGACCTCTAACATTTCTGCCATCCCCCTCACTCACAGTGGTCAATTTCTTGCCAGTTTCTTACCTGGGAAATTCAAGTTATAACTCTTCCTGCTTGCCACTATGCATCCTTTATTCTTTGTGATATTTTACAGTGGAATAAGGCTTCCTGTCCTCAAACAAGGCCAAATCCTTTTCTGTGTCCTGGGTCCAATACGCTGGAAATTGGAGCATATGTGTCCATATAGTATTTATACATTCTTCTTTATATTTGGTTCCTCATCACTAGTGCCCTGTGGACAGTGATTCTGTCTGTCATATTCCCATTAGCCTATGTGCATGATAATGTTGAAAATGGGAAATACTCAATAACTAATTTTTTAAGTAACATGACAGGGTTCAGAGAGCAGTTACACTATGGGCATCCATAGTCACTGTTAGTATCTTTCAAGTTGGATGAAAGGCTACTAACATCCAGCCCCAACTCATGTGGATTGTTTGTCTACACAATTGTGCCCTTCTTGACCTTTCTATTTATTTTTTTTTTAATTTTATTTTTTGAACCTGAGTTCTTGGCTTTGATTTTCCCTGGTAGATTTTCTCTCAGATTCTTGCTTGGTCCACATTTATTAACTAATAGGGACTAAGGTACACAGAGCTAAAAGTGTTGTGTTTTAAATATATACTTTATTGTGAAATCAACACATAAAAAAGTGTTCAAAATATAAATGTACAGGTAAGCACCATCATGGTCAAGAAATAGAATGTTACCAGCCACCCTGGAAACTCTAAATGTACCTTCTCAATCCAACCTACTTCTTCCTCCTTAAAAAAAAACCAAAAACTGCAGGGGTGGGAGATGGGTAAAAAAAGTGAAGGGGAATATAATCAATACTATTTTGATAAGTTTGTATGGTGACACATGATTACTAGTCTTAAGGTGGTTATTACACTATAAGGTACATAAACATTAAATCACTGTATTGTACACTTGAAACTGATATTATATAGCAACTATACTATACTTAAGTAAAAATAAAAACCTACTATCTTGACTTTGCTAATTATTTATTTACTACTTAAATATCCTTCTTTAGGCAATGCAGTTAGAACTTTTTGTAATCAAAATCATACAGCATTTCTTTATGCCTAGTTTCTTGGGCTTAACCTTAGGTTTGTAAAAATCCATTGATGCTATTATTTATAATGGCAGTTCAATCATTTTCATTAACTCATAATTTATCTGTTCTTGTATTGATGACGTTAGGGTTGTTTATACTTCATGATTGCTTTGAATTATACTTTTACTACAATCTTTCTTATTTGTGTCCTCTGGTGCATATATGCATGCATTTCACTAGCACATATACCTAGGATTGTAACTGTTGGATTATATGGATATGCCCATATAGAGCTCCATTGGATAGCTGAAAACTGCTTTCCAAAGTGGTTACAACAATTTAAAACCCCACCAGATATTTATGAGAGTTATTGTAAAAGTACTGGCAGGTTTTCTACTGGCAGCTGTTCTCTTGATTGCGTGGTGCTATTTGATATGACTCCATCTTGACTTTCTCTGGAGAGTATAGGCCTTTTGGATAGTCTCTTTTATGATATACACATTGAAAATATTTGCCATTTTTCTACAGAATTACTTATTTTTTCTTACTGATTTGTAGTTTAAATGATTTTATCAAGATTATGCACATAATACATGGTAGAAATATGTCTGAAACTCTTATCTAAGTTAAATGTTCTTAATTGTTACTGATCCTCCCCCCAAATAGCTACAGAATAGCTAATGGAAAAAGCCAAATTACTGAATTTATTAACAAATCTATTAAATAATTCTTTGTTGTAATAATATTATAAATATTTAAAATAGTATAAACCATGTTAGAATATATATTGATATAACTAATAAAACAAATTTTTATTCATGGATTTCAGAAATAATCTCACTTATTTCAAAAAAAGAGCAGTTAGTGAATGTCTTCTACTGCATGCCAAGTACAGCTAGTAGTATGAGTGTGTATTATAACAATGCTGAGTATATAGTTCTATATGTGTATATTATATATGGCAAAGCTAACTATGTTTATAAGGAATGGTAGGTAAAAATATAGTCACATGAACCCTTTTGATTAGAGAATAGTTTTAGTTAAACAAAACCACAACAGGTAACACTCATTTGTGTAAGTGTATTTCTATTCATACATCTATACTATGGACATAATGTGGACATGATGTTGACACAAAGCTACTCCTTTAAAAATTTTTTAATATGTTTAATTTATTTTTAGAGAGAGAGGAAAGGAAGGAGAAAGACGGGGAAGAAACATCAATGTGTGGTTGCCTCTCACACAACCCCTACTGGGGCCCTGGCCTGCAACCCAGGCGTGTGCCCTGATTGGGAATTGAACCAGCGACCCTTTGGTTCACAAGGCCCATGCTCAATCCACTGAGCTACACCAGCCAGGTGGTTTTTAATAACTGATTAAACTAAAAGGTAGCAATATGTGAGCAGATAAATGGTCTGAAGATAAAGTATAAAATCATGATATTTAAATGAGCTTAAATATTTCTCCTCTTGTTTCCTCTCCTATTATACTCTTCTTTTTTCTCTGTTTTCTTCCTCCTGTCCTTTATCATTTTCTTCTCTCTGTTTATATTATATGATGCTTGCAAAAATGGAACTATTTCAACATACTTGAGGTAAGGGGATTGCAAGAGAGTAGCTGAAGGGAGACAAGAATAGAGAGAGAACAGATTTTCTTTAGGTACTGGCCTACAGTTCCATTGTCCTTCCAACTACCCATTCCATGGAAATGGTTACACCACTAAGAACACCAGACCTGGGGTACGAGGCCCTATGCTAGCGCTAATAAAGAAAGTAAGTGCTGCGCAGCTGCAGGTGCAAGCCTTAGGTTAGGATGTGTTGTTCATCTCTGTTGACATTCATGAAATTCAGAAGTCTAAAGTGACAAGTACTGCACTGGTTTGGGAATTTAAAAGTTAATACCTTCAAGTTTAATTTTCCCACTCCTTCTAGTCTTAGCTTCTTCCATTGGGAAGGTGAGCAGAAGGAGCCTCACACCTCCATCCCCCATATGCAGGTCCAGGAGTTGAGGCCAAAATGCAAGTAGAACCGCAGAATTATTTGAAAAAGCAAAGAAAGGGAGGGGGCCCGGGGATAATACTCAGGTACCCTTTTGAACTCTGACAAGACAAATGAACCTTCAGTCATGCTATTTCAGACCAGAACTGACGACTTTCGAAGGCAGAAGTTTGATTGCATGTATAGCCTGTCCATCAGAATCCACAAAGAATAACAAATGAAGGTTGAGACAGAGCAACAGTCCGTTTGCAGCATGCTTTCAGACAGAGCAAATACAGCGTTCAGGAGCCCAGTTTCTGAAAGTCATCATAAAGCATCTGCAAGGTCTTATATGGTGGGCTGCAAATAATTTATACATGAAATAAATCATTAAGTAGAAATTGCAGTCCAAATAAGAGGAACAGAAGACCTCTTTGGGAATGAAATACTACATGTGCTGATTTTTATATAAGAATAACACAAAGGATTATGAAATCATTCTTTTTTGTTTTAAGATTTGAAAACATGCTTTTTCAGCTTCCTCTACATGTATGTTCTCTGAGTTTATCTGAAAGTTTCCTATAAATGATGTGAAAATTTGCCGTGAATTAAAACCAAAATATTTGACAGCAAATCCCTGCTGAAATCTGAGAGTCCACACTAAGCAGATTTCTGTAGTGTAACTGGAATATTGCCAGGGATTTTTTTTTTTTTTTGAGAGCCATAATGTCTCAGAGGAAATACATAAACAGTTTCTGGATTCTTTTAACCACAGCCGCCATACATTTTCCCTGCGGTTCAGGCCCAGCATACTAAGCATGGCTCTTCTCTTCTCCCTACAGGTTTCTGACTTCATCCTTCTTTGCTCTCTGCTCACCAGTTTGTAGTTTCAGTGCCCTGGTTTGAACTTAGTCAAATTTAGAATCTGCTTCCTTTGCTCAGTTAGCAATAGCTCAGGCCAAGTGCAAGTTAGTTGGTACCTTGTTCCTTGAAAGCCGTTTCTGTGGTTTCCTTTAGTCATATATGACTGCCTTCAGCCCTTCTCAGTGTGGCATTGATTACAAATTCATAAACCTTAGCCCATCCTCACACTTCAGTGCACATCATCGAAGATGCAACTAGCAAATATCATGAAGCCATTTCGAAGCAAACACATTTCTCATCCAAATCAGAAAATTCAGCTCATTAATAAAAATGCTGGCAAAAGGAGTATTAAATGACACATTATTAAAAGAAGGAGATGATTACAGAGTCCTTCTTTTTAATTTCTACTAGAAAACAAATGTAATTTTACAAGAGGCAGTATAGGTAAAGTAACCATAAAATTTATCATCAAAACCTGGACACTTTGAGAATGAAAGGGGAACAATTATTCCAGGACGACAGACATAAAATAGGGTTGTCTCCAACCAACCTGGGTGTATGTCACCCTAAGCTAGGTCAGTTGGTCCACAAAATGATTCTTGCCAGTGAAAAGATCAGTTAGCTTGCTGGTGGGAAATCAGTTTACCTCAATAGTATTTAATTTGCTCCTTTTGACACAAGAATTTAAGAAGAGTGGTATTTGTTTACCAATAGCTAAGAATTAAATGCGACATTTTGGAAAATAAAAAGCAATGAAAATAAAAAATGGAGTCTTAGGAGAGGAAATCTACAGAGAGAGGAGATGTAATTAAATGAAGTTAAGATCAGCAACATCAATTAAAAGATTCTTATTAATCATTGACTATGGTATAACACACTCTTCCAGGCACTGAATCATATAAAAACATAACAAATATCACTTCTCATATATATAGTAAGTGCTCAATGAACATTTTCTGTAGGTTCTGTGACTTTAAGCAAAACAACTGTCTAACAAAACTAATTCCATTATAGGCTAATTGACATAAATAAGAGTTAAGGGATCCAAGACGGCAGCAGAGTAGGTGGCAGCTACACTAACCACCTCCCAACGCCACACTAGAATTAAAACTAAAGTATGGAAAAATCATCCTGAGTAACCAACTGAACACCAGCTGGAGAGAAGCTGTATATTCAAGAACTTACGGAAGGAAACACTTCACCACAATAAGACTGGTAGGGGGTGCAGAAGTGCGAGAGGGTTGGCTGAACTCCCACAGACAACAGCTGAATTCTGGAGGGATTTTTCAGCAGCCAAGGGGCTTCTCCCAGAGAAGTGTGGGGTCTAAAGCCCAAGCTGGCCTCCCCAGCCTAGAACACCGGAACCAGGGGAGGAAGCCAAACAACATCTGGCTCTGAAAAGCCCCAGAGTCTCTGTCTGCCAGAGAAAGATGGCTCAAGAAGCAGAGCTCAGAGCACTTCCTTAAAGGGCAACGCACAAAATTTTGTTTGCAGTTACTTACCCTGGGCTCTGACAAGGTAAGTGATTCTCTATACTGCAGAAGCCATCTTTGTCAGGCAGAGCACTCCCCTCCAAGCAGCATCTGCCTGACGAGAAGCAAAAGCCCCACCTGCATGAATCCCTCTCACCTTAGGCTCCTGTGGAGAGCCTAAGCCCGTGTGCAGAGGAGTACAGCTAGAAGCAATGTTAGTGCTTAAGCTTAACAGAAAGCCTGCAGGTGAAGACAGATCTCTGGGAGCTCTGAGCTATTAGCTGACCCTCCCCTGGGCCAGGTGCTAGTAAAAGCCAGCCCTGTTGTGCACACACCCAGGTTCCTTCTGCACACACCCAGGCCCAGCACAGGGAGCCACAAGCTGTGGATTGTTGCTAGCTCCAAACAGGTTGCCCAGGGCCAGTCACATGCCGCATGTGACATAGGTCTCCACTTGTCTTTGCAGATCTATTTGATACTTAGAAACAAACACAAAGAGGCAGCCAAAAAGGGAAGACAAAGAAATATGCCCCAAAGGAAAGAACAAGAGAATTCTCCAGAAGAAGAACTAAATGAAATGGGGGCAAGTAACTTATCAGATAGAGAGTTTAGAGTAATGATTATAAGGATACTCAACAGCATGAAAAAAGATACAGAAAAAATTTATATATATATATATTTTTTAAATAATCGAGAAGCACAATGAAGAGAAAATCCAGGCTATTTTTCATGCCTAATTAGATAAATTGATCCAAAGAGTGGCAGAATCAGCCTGAAGCACAGCTTCTATGTCCTCTGAAGTTAGGCATGTCATCATGCTTACAGAAAGAGATGAGGCATTTACTTCCAGATATTTTAATTTTTAAGTGGCAGGGGAATACAAGGTGAGAAAGTACAAAGTTAGATAGGTGTACAGAGAGGTAGATTAAAGTCAGAGCTAAAGCTGGATCTTTAGAAGTCATTACATAGAAAGCAAGTGTCAAAATTTTGAGAAAGAAAAGACTTTAAAGGGCAAAGTTTTGCCCTGGATTTGTTAGCTGGATTATTGCTGCTCAGCAAGAGTCAAGCTTAGTTCGCATCATGAAGTGACCAGATATCTAGGAAACAAACTCAGCAGAGGTATCGAGCTCATTGGAGACCTTTTTCAGTGTAAAAAAACCAGAACATAGTATAGACGGCAGCGTCTTGCTCATAATGTACCTCAAACTTTGAATTCTAGAAAACACTGGCAACATTCGGACAAAGAGAAACATTTGTGTAGAAAGTTATAAAAATAAGGAAGGTACACGATTGAAAGAAAGACCCCACTGGAATTTTCTAAAATGGAGAGAGGACATCACCCCTTCTGCATGTAAAAAGGGTGGTACAAATAGTAGGTACAGATCATGAGATATTTCAGTGAGAAAGGAAGTATGGTGTTTACTTAACATCACATCACCTCCCAAGAAGGCTGTGTCAAAATAGGTGTCTGCTTCCCTTTTTATAAGGGTTACAAATTTCTCTACCTATTTTGTATTGGCTTCTCATCTCACCTTTCTTCCATATTTGCTTTTCTATCATGTTTATTTATTTGCTTATTTGATTTGTTCATTAGTTCTCCGTCTTTACCTGGTGCTCCCACTTCACCAGCCATACATAATATTAAAGTACATGGATACATTTTTAGCCTCCAATATATTTTGTGTTTTCTGTTCATAGCTCAAAAATTTTCCCCTCATAATTTTCAATTAGAAATGATGTTTTCAAAATCATCTCTGACTAGCCCATGTACAAATCAGATATATCATTAAATTTTTTTAATAAAAAAGGATTTTAAATATCAAGATCTTTAATTCTTGCAATTTTTATTTAAAAAGTGACTGTTTAAAGTATTCTTAATTTTATATTGTGAACCACTTAACATGCAGAAAATAACAAAGATTGGACTTCAGATCAAGCTCTATTTTATTAACAGCAAAGTGAGTTACAATTTAGCTAAATTTACATTAGTTGTAGGAAAAGTGCATTTGCCAATTTTAAAGAGACCTGAGGCAGATTTGTGCCCTGAATACAATTTGAAAATAGTGTCACACTGAATAAATACTTGGATGGATTTTGAACTTTAGATTCTCCATATTTATTTTATATCTTTTTTTAAAAAAAAATCATTAGCTGTGGTCAAAATGGGGCTCATATAACTGCCTGATTGATTTGTAGGCTGTGGGCTGTTGACATGACTCTGAATGTGTGAGTGAAAGCTGAAAAAAAGCAGTTAATTATCTAGACACACAAATGCCTAGACATTTGGAACTATTAGAAAACATTTGTATTCAATTTTTATTGAAATATTTTATTCAAATATTTATTTCCTGCAGCTCATGGAATTGTCTTTTAATCTAGTGTGCTTCAAAAATAAAGTCAATGACCAAGTAATTTTCATTTTGTTTTTCACATAGATATATCGTACAGATGCCCCTAACTGTCACTCCCCGTGACCATCAGTCTAACATTTGGCACACAGTTAATTATGTGTCAGGAACTGCAAAGGTATTTACCTATATTCTTGCTGGTCCTCACAACCACCCTGCAAAGTCGAACCAGGTTATCTTCATTCTACATAAGAGGTAAATGAGACTCAGAAGGGTTTAGTAACTTAGTCATGAAGCTTAAAGTCAATATAAGTTTTTCTGATTCAAGGCCCACAATCTTTCCACGGTTACTCTAAGTTCCCATCCAACACATTGGGAATAAATCCATCTTTTACTAGAACTGAATTAATCGAACAGATCTCTAAACGGATCTCTCCTGCCTCAGATCCCATCATTAGTCAGCCCTCCACCATACTTTTAATTTTTGATACATACTTTATAATAATTTTCAATGACCTCCCAGACATAAGAAATAGGAGCCTCACAAGATAGCTTATTTATTTCTGGCTGGTGTGGCTCAATGGATTGAGTGCTGGCCTGAAACCAAAAGGTCACCAGTTTGATTCCCAGTCAGGACACATGCCAGGGTTGTGGACCACATACCTAGTATGGGGCATGTAAGAGGCAACCACACATGGATATTTCTCTCCCTTTCTTTCTCCCTCCCTTCCCCTTTCTGTAAAATAAATAAATAAATAAATAAATAAATAAATAAATAAATAAATAAAATCTTTTTTAAAAGATAGCTTATTCATTAAAGTAAGGTTAGAAAAAGGAAAAATAAAAATTGTTCTATTGTGAAGTTTACAGCATTTTTTTGCATGATACCTATTCATGAAAGCTGTAGAGATGTTCTTTGTGATTTGGTACGTGGCCAATATTCGAAAACGTTCCACGTGGACTTCAAAAGTACATTATTCATGGGGGGTGGGTGTGGTGAGTTTCACATACTTAATGGATCAAACCCATGAGATCAAGTTTCTCATTTCTGTTGTCCCATTCTTCTGTATCCGTATGCTGGGTTCACTTCAATTCTTGCTGAATTTTTGGTTTTGTTGATGTTGCTATTGTTTCATAAGTCATCTCTGCCCATCCTCATCTCTTGGGCACCCTTCCAGAAGCAGGTCTAAGGACCGTGGGCTGAAGCCCCTGTCTTGCAGCGAGATTGAGGGACTTACAGGACCCATTACCAAATCAGCCATTGACCTGTTTTAGTTCCCGGCCACCACAACCAGCTCCGTTAGGCACAGCCAGAGACCGCAGTTTAGCAGCAGTTTATTTCAGCCTTTTTTGTACCCTCAGGGTGGGAATAAGGAACTCTTTGCGATCCAGAGGCCCTGTTATTTCTTGGCCTCCCCTGTAAACGGAGCTTTAGAACCTCTTCTTTTGAGCACTCTCAGGCTCCACACGAGATGAACTTCTGGGGGTCGCTGCCTATTTCTGGACGCAGACTCTAGCAGACTCTTCACTCCAACTCCTCCTGTTTTCTCATTTCCATCTCACTTCTAGTCCATGCAGACACTATCCAGTTTTCTAAGCCTTGACTAAATCTATTTAATTTTCCCGAATTATATTCTATCTACCCTCGATACTGGTATGGAACAAAAGAGTTGTGTGAAAATGCATACCATCTTGACCCAAAGTTGGAATAGCATATTTACAATCTCACTTCCAATATGTTGTAGTATGTATTGAAATGTATCTGTCTGAGTGTGTCAACGTTTGTCTGAGCCTCCTTTCATGTGAACTGAAGGGGAAACTTCATCCTTAATCCAAGGAAAAAGGCACACACCTTCAAGCCCCAGGTACAGAAATCCAGGCAGGTTTTTCCCTGTGCATCTCTCTGTGGCTTCCTGGACAGAAAACCCCTCCTCAGCTGGCAAAGTTATGTTAGAAAGCGTATTAAAACAACCCCTTCTCTTCCAGAGCAGAGTAAGTAAGCACTGAGGGTGAGTCTCAGAGATCTTCCAGAATTCTACAAACTAAGGCTTCCTCCAGTTGCACAGTTTTATGGGCCTGTCATTAAGGAACAAAATCCAGGTGGTGAGCATGGTGTCTCCCTGTCTCACAGGACTAGATTTGATAGCACAAGAAAAACAGTGTGCCCTTGAAGATGTTACAACTGAAAATACTGTCAGCTGTAAGAACAATGTGTCACAATCACAATCGGCATTATGAGATCTAGAACTGCGGCCGGGACAAGCAGGATGGGTCCAACAGTGCCCCAGCTGGTAAAAATTAATACATCGAATCAACAAATTGAAATATAGATGATTTCCTTACAAATTTTAGTCTGCCTTTCCATCCCACAATGCCATGATTTTTTAATTAACCTCTGTTTTCAAAGGTGAACTGAAGGTCAATAATCTCGGAAATGCTCAGATCGTTTTCCAAAAGCATACCTTCAATTTCAATGCAAGCACAGGTTGAAGAATAATTCTATTATTAAAAAATTATTTCCCAAAGTCAATGAACATATAGTGAATAAAATTGTAAACAAGAAAAGTAAAAACTATTCTGTAAAATGAACATTTTAATGAGGATTGGAAAAATAGTCTCATAAATGGAATTTTGAAAAGAAACAAAGAGGAAAACTGTCTGTGAGGAAAATAGCCAAAGGATATAAAGTTGGAGTGGTAATTTCACGTGTGTGTTTAGCTTTCTCTTTTCTGGCATGACAAAATACTGATCGAAGAAATGATTCCACATTCCTAGCATGTACATCTTAGGAAAGAATGATACAACTTTGATATAACTCCCAAATTATTTTAAACATAGTTTTTATCTTAATAATAAATATATTAATTTTAACAGATTCTAGATAATTCTGTATGGCGTACACTTAGCAGATTTTCACCTTGATGTTCATGTTAAACACTGAATTTCTGTTTTGCTAGAAGAACCCTCCAACTACCCTTTTCTCTGGAGAGTAACTTCATATAATTAAAAAATAACAACAGTTAACTGCCTTGTGATACCTCTTATGTGAAGTTAGTTTTCCTGACCTTCATTTTGGTCTTTTAGTGTATTTTCCTTTTGTTTAAGCCTTTTATCCTTAGAGACACATGGCTCAAGACCTGAAGAAACCAACAAATACAAACCCTCTTCTGAAACTTGTACAGCATGCATTGCAGTTTGGGCAGATGAGGCAAATTACAATCAAACCTTCTGTCATCTGTAATAAGAGGTAGTATTCCTAATTTCAAATAAATGCCCAGCTCCATTACTCTGAACAGAATTGCCATTATTTTTTGTTTAAGACAAAGTGAATTATTTCCAGGCGGCAACCCAAAACACAACTTGTTTTGCTATCAAGTTTATCACAGTTTTCTTTTAGTATAATCTCTTCAAGCATTCTTTTGCTGAATTTTATTAAGTTCTCTATCTAGACAAAATAATATAAGCTTTATGATAGTACTGTAGGTTTGCATGAGCAAGGCCTGCAAGATTAGAAACTGAATGTTTCATGACTAAATGATATTCAATCCAAAATGATCAGGAGTGAATGCTGGCTTGTGGGTGACTTTTCAGCCTGCACTCCCACCTGCAAATGCGGGGGCACTAAGGTTGACTGATGATTCCAAAAGTGCAGAAGCCTAGACAGCTCCAACATGGTGATATCTGATGCTTTATTTCCACAAGGCATTTGGTAAGCAGAATAATGGCCCTCAAAGATGTTCATGTTCTTACCTCTGCAGCCTGAGAATATAATAGGTTACATGACAAAGAGGAATTAAGGTTGTAGGGAAGTAAAAGTTGTTGATCAGCTCACTTTGAGAAGGAGGAATTACCATGCATTTATATGGTTGAGCCAATGGAATTACGAGCTCCTTATATATGGACAAGGGAGGCAGAAAAGGGAAAGGGACCACACACCAAAGAAAATGGGCAGCTTCTGGAAGCCAGAAAAGACAAAAAAGTAAAAATTTTTAAAAAAGCATTCTCCTTTAGAGCTTCCAGAAAAGGCTACCAATGCCTTCATCTCAGCTGATGGAGACCCCCGATATAGTTAAATTCTGAACTACAGAACTGTAAGATAATCAATATATGTTGTTTTAAGTGACTAAATTTGTGGTAGTTCATTATAAGCAGTGATAGGCAATTATAATAACATAAGACATTTAAAACTGAATCCATTTCTAAAGGTAAACCTGCACCTCTGTAAATGTTAAACATTCCTTAATAATGTTACTTGGGAGGACATGCTAATTTTACTCTTCATTACAAATGATTTTAAAGACATTCAGAATGATGTTTGTCAGGTGGAAGATCCAGAAGACACCTTGGCTTAAAAGAACAATAGAGGAAAAAAAACAGTATCTGACATGTAATAGCTTCTCAATCAATAGGTGAGTTTCCATTGAAATAATGAATGAAGGAATGGACAGATACAGAGCTGTTGCCTACTTAGCTCAGTTTTTCTAGAGCATGTTGCATAATGCATTAGCAGGTGCTTCATTCAACATCAAATGTTTAGTGAACAGATACTTGGTGTCAGCCTTTGTTCTGGTGGTAAAAACAATATGCTGACTACTATCTCACTTCTTTTTTTTAAGATTTTATTTTTAGAGAGAGGAAGGGAAAAAGAAAAAGAGGAAAGAATCAATGTGCTGTTGCCTATCATGTGCCCCCTACTGGGGACCTGGCCCACACCCAGGCATGTGCCCTGACTGGGAATCGAACCAGCCACCCTTTTGTTCACAGGCTGGCATTCAATCCACTGAGCCACACCAGCCAGGGCCTATCTCAAATCAAAAGCATCATATCTAAATATTCTCTTTCTCTCACACTTCATCTACCATTAATTAGAAAATTTTACATACTCAGAATCAAAATAACCTAGAACTTAGTAGCTACATCAGTCTAACCTAAGACAACATCACACCCTCTTCACTTTTTCATAATCACCTCCTACCTACATTTCTGCTTCAATAATGGCTGCTGATTGTCAACACAGCAGGCATGGGAGCTACTTTAAAATGGAGATCAGAGCAAGTTACTCCCTTGCTGAAAATGCTCCAATGGCTTCCTATTTTAGTCCGAAGTTATTGCAATAGTCATCAAGATCTTACAAGATGTTGTTCCTTGCTGTTGGTCTGACCTCATCTAATACTCTTCTCCTTGCTCTATCCATTCTGGCCATATTGCACCCTTGCTGTTTCTCAAACATAACAGGCGTATTCCGGTATCAAGGCCTTTGCGTTTTCTGTTCCATCTGCCTGGACCATTCTTCTCCCAGAAAATTTGCGTTATATATTCTCTCACTGTTTTCAGGTAAACTGTTTTTATAGATGATAGCTAGATAGGTGATAGATAGATAGATAGATAGATAGATAGATAGATAGATAATAGGCAGGCATTAAATTGATTTTTTTAATTTGTTTATCCCTACTAGGGATGAGTTTATCCCTACATGTAGGGATGAGGGGAAGAACTTTGCCTGTTTGTACACTACTACATTCTCAGAGCCTAGAATAAGGAAGGTATTTAATAAATGTTTTTAAATAAGTGAATGTCTAAAGGGACATGGAATTGAGGAAGGACATAATTCAACAAACGGTCATATAAACCAAGAGTATCAAAATAATGACCATTATACTGATAATGTTTTCAAAACACAGAAGTCATAATAAGGTTCAGGAAAGAATCTGGTTGTTTTTGAAACCACCCGTTTCCTAACAATCACTCCCCTCAAAATGTCTTCTGATGCTTTGCCATCCATACAATCTTATATGACCATTCATCTGCCCTGCTAAGGATATAACAAGGCTCTGATTACTTCCAAGGCTATTTCCTGGAGTACGATTTGGAAAATTTTCTTTTCTTCCAAGTGAAAACATAGAATGTTCATAAACTTGATGAAAATATCAGGCCCTGAAACATCAGTACAGTTTTCAGTGACCCAATGTTCTGAAGCCAAAGTAATGAGCAAATTCCTGCATCTTGCAGTTTCCCCCTGAAGAAGGAAGTACTCTGCCTAGTTGCCCTCCTTCAATTCTCGAAACACCCTAGTTCACATTTGGGAATATTGCTCCAACTCATCGAGAGACATGGAAGTCTGCCAGCTGTGTGTGTCGGAAAAAGGTCTCGCAGAAGAACCAGCACCGCCATGAGTGTCATATAACCTGAGAGAGATGTGGCTTAGAGATATCTGTGCTGGGAAACACTCTGTGAAGTGTATGGGGAGTCACGATGGGAGGGTCCCAACCCAGAACCCCAGGGATCCGGTGAGAAGCCAGGCCATACGCAGCTGTGGAGCTGTGTTTTCCCCCCTGACCTTCCTCATACAAGTTTCCTAAGTAAAGGAAACCAACCAGAAAACTGGAGGGGCTCTTTCCAGGTGAGATAAAATGTTATGACAAAGCACGTAGATGGAAATGGTGTCCAGTTACCCCTTGAGGACTCAAGCTGCCAGAATGTTAGGTTCTGCGAGTTCATAGTCACCTCCCCTTGGGGATTGCCCTCCGAGAGAGCTGCTTCATTCAAGTATACACTCCCTTGCCCATGGCCAATGACGGACACAGAGTACAAAGGCAAGGCCTCTTGCCGTGAAGTTTTCTAAAGAATTGGCTAAAGGTTCTGTTATGACTGTATATTCTGCCATGTATAATGTGCTCCCGTGTATGCTGAGCACCATGTTTTTGGCCCAAGCTTTCAGGAAAAATATCGTTCATTTTAATTTTTTAATTCAGTTATTTATTTATGTATATTTAGAAAAACACCAACTATCATATTCCAGGATATTATTTTGAATACTGATATTGTTATTGCTTTCTAGAGCTATACTTTCAATGCATAAGCATAAATAAAAGAATTAAAAACATTTATATAGACACAGAATCGGTACTACCCAGGTATAATGCGCACCCTTATTTTTCCCTCAAAAACTTGAGGAAAAAAGTGCGCATTATACATGGCAAAATATGGTGATTCCTCTCTCTGCCCAATGCTTCTTCCTTTACTCCCACACAACTGGTGTTTTTAAGAACACTCCTATAAACCTCCTTCATGTCTTGACATCTTGACTTTGCCAATGAACTTGACCTAAGATATATATCCTAAGATTAGATAGATACATACAAATATACACATAAAATTTTTCAAGATACGCATGGATAGGGATGAAAGCTAAATCATTTACATTTAATGAAATCAGGTTTGAAGGGTAGCAATGACATTAGGATGAATTTTTAAGGAGATTATTTTATCAATTCACAGTAACCATAGGAAAAAAAATAAAATTTCAGAAATAACAAAGCTATTAACCTTTTGCAATTTTTAAATCATTTTACATCATGGGTATACTTATAGAATTAACTTATATGTCAAACAGGACAAAAATTGACTTCTACTTCTTCTGAAAAGAGAGCATTTTTTCAATTGTCCAGGTCTTTTTCTCTTAGATGTCATGTAGATTGAATCCAAGAATGTATCGACTGCCTCTCATGTGAAATTTTTCGTCCACCAGACTTTTATTAAAGACTCTTGTCTTTTACAGCACCATTACAGTTCAAGACAATACATACCTAGACTTTTAACATAAGGCCCCATATTTTTATAAATGTCTAAAAATGGCATAAAATTTTACTCTAATACAGATTGAATTTTATTTTTAACTCAACCAGGGCTTTCTATCTCAGCAGAGTGTGCAGCTGGGTTAGGGTTCTCATGTTACTTCTTTGCAGGTTATTGTCCAATACCTCAACCTTTTTACTTAGTGCCAAGTGTTCTCCAGTGAATTCTATTGACTTAGATTTAGTGCTTTGTTCAGGGCATTTTTGAGAAGTTCATTTCTTCCTACTAACATTTTAAAACATTTCAAAACGAGGTGTTTTTTTATTCTTTCCTTCTTTTTCTTTTCTTTGTCAGTGCAAGTTCAACAGTCTGAGTGACCTAACTTTCTAAACCTTAACTTTTATGAAAAAGTTTATTTAGGCTAAAAGTAACTTTAATGCTCCAAAGTTATGAGGATCTTCCAACTCCTTCTTTGAAAGGAAAAAGGTACAGAAGTGAGCTCCACTTGAAAATTAACAGAATAAATTAGGTTAAAGGGGCCCTTTAGGGTTATCTGTTTTGGAGATTTTCTTCTTTGGTTTCAGAGTTGAAACCAAAGCAGTAAAACAGGGACGTGTTCAATCCATATTGGGATTTCCAACCATCAGAGGATCACTGCCTAATCCATAACAAGATAAAAGAGAACTCTATTCCTTGTTAAACAGACAGCTCCAGTTTTTGTCCTTATGTGGCCTCTTAGAAAAGTAACACTAGAGTTGGATAGTTATTGTTGGTTGCTTAGACTGAGTAAAAAAGAAAGACTTCTGTGGTTAAACAAACAAAAAAAAAAAAGTCAGGTCAAACTTTTTTACAGACAAGAAAACTTGGGTTTTATAATTCATGGTAATCAGCCTAGAGTGCAGAAGGTGTAATGATAATAAATTTTACCAGGAAACCATAAATAAGATGATGGTGAAAAGTTTCCAGTTCAGCCCAGAAAATTAAAACAGTGAATTCTTAAAGGGATTGGCTAGAAAAAAAACCTGAGCAAGGACTTACTATTTTAATTATTCAAAACCAGACAACCAAGTTATTTAAGCCAAATATTTAAAGATAATGTAGGCTTAATTCTGCCTCTGATTCAAGTGTCATTTAGATGTAATCTTTTGAGTTTAGTCTTCTATAACATAAATACAAGTATTGAGTTGCCAAAGCTGTGTGTTCTTAATTCAGTGAGGGCATTTAAAGATTGAAAAATACAGATGAATGGGAATTTTTTAAAAATTAAGTTGATATACTTAGGTTGCAGAGTTTCCTGAAAGATGCCAGGTACTATTAAAAAAATAACTCATGCTATCACCCAAACTCCACATTACGTATAACCAAGCATCATTTATTCAGTCATCTAATGCATTATTAATGCTGTAGAGAATTCTCAGGGTGATGAGGATGACATGTCAGTGACCGGAGACAATTTTAACATGCAAAAAATAAAAATGCCTTTGTTATTATTTCAGCATAAACTATTTAAATAATTCATTTTAAGGAAAAATTTTCATCATAAATTCAGTAATTTTTTTTCATTTGGGCACTGAGAATAATGAATCAATCAACAAAACAGTTGGCTATTGCTAATCTCTGACAGAATGACATATAGGACTGTATTTAAAGCCCAACATACCATTTATAAAACAGGATTTATGTGTAATTCATTATGTTCTGACAAAACAAATGCCAGTAGAATACATAAGAAAATAATTCCTACCATCCTTTGGGATCAGTTATCTCAAGAAAGAAACTATTCATGTTGGCCTGAATGCAGCGGTCTTACTGTAATTATGTCTCTCAAATGTCACTGAATCAGAGACACAACCAACTGACTTGAGCTACAGTCTAGTCATGCCACACTGTCGTTGCCAAGCCCCTGTTTTAAAAGTCCTTCATTTAGCTAGTTTAGTGCATCTTTATTCTTTTATTCTATTGACAAACAAGTGGTATTTTCCATTACTGTATGATTAAAAAAAGGAAGACCTTAAAAATGAAAATCTCTAGCCATCATTTGTGAGGTAGGGGATGTAAGAGGGCAGGCTGATTTCTTACAGCAACATGGAGGACATAGGAGTAAAGATCTGACAGAAAACCTGTCCTGTGGCCTGAAATAGAAGGCTGCTAATTTGTCTAAACCAAAGACAAAATAGCAAGGAGTAACATTCAAATATTTAACGGACATAGCACAACAGATACAACCACCAACCAAGTAGAATGGATCGCAATTCTAGGGGGAGTAGTGTGCCAGATAGCTCCTGATGTGCCGGGGGACCACCCTTAGGTTGCTGAGCATTATGTGCATTTGGGAGTCTGGAGAGAGGGGCCTTGATAGTGGAGGGACATGAGGAGGACTTGCGGGTGAAAGGAGATCCCAGCATCAATAGCTCTTTATCAACGGGCAGGAAGTGGCTCCCTGTTTTAGCAACTGACATTCCCGCATTGGTTCAAATTATCTGGCAGTCAATTCTAATACTAAGTGGGATTTCAGTAATGTCAGACTGAGATTTGCAGGCTGGAAAGTAGCAGGTTCTAAGGAGATGAAAGGATGTATTGGTGATATGTCTGTGGCAAGTAGTATGTAAGTAATATGTTACTAAGTTCTTATGCTTGGGTCTGAACCCAGACAGCAAAGCTGAGACAGGACAGCAAAGGTGAACAGAGGAGCCTCACTCCCAAGAGGCACTTTATTAACACAGTCCCTGTCCCAGGGAAGGATCTCCAGGGCTGAAGGAGCCCTAACAAGCAGTCCATTCTGGGAAGTGGTGGGGGGCAGTGAGTTAAAGAACATTCCTGGAAGCCAAGTGGTTTGCACTAAGACACCAGAATTCCAGATCGCAGGACATACTTCATGTGAAGTCCCATTAGATGACTGGTCTGAAATGAATTAAGTGTGCCTTGTCCAGATGGTCCAGGAGCCAAAGTAGGGTTGAGGCCTCAGATGAGTAGGGCAGTGTGCTCAGCTATGACCAGTTGATGAAGCTAGGGGCTGAGATGTGTTTGGACCAGTTTTCCTCAGCCTGTACATATTATCAACACACACACACACACACACACACACACACACACACACACACCTCATCCAAAAAGATTTATAATATTTACTACATAACAGAAATTATCCAAAAGAATAATTCAATAGTATATACATTAAAGGATTTTTCTGTGTCTCATAAGAGGCTATTATAAAATTTCAACCCTGACACATGGCAAATACCTTGTGTGTGTGTATACATATATATATATATGCATAGATGGACATATATATATGGCTAAATGCCTAACAAAGTTTGTTTGTGTTTGTGTCTGTGTGTGTCACAGAATTATTGCTTTTACCACAGAGAATTTCTGAATCTGCAGTTGTTGATAATAATAATAATAAATGCCATGAGAGGAGATGATAACATAATGGAATATGCAACACTGGCGATGTGGCAGTCCCTAATTGAGTAATTCTTACTCTCCGTGCCTTTGCATCATACTACCTCCACACCTTAAACATGGCAAAACTGTCAGTGTCACTAATTCTGGAGATAACGTGTGCAGTGTTGCATGTCATTCAACTGACAAACAATTGGCAGGTAGTTTTTACAATAGCAAGATGGATTCTTGTATGGGATGTGTTGATTGCTTATGTCAGTCCCTTTGAAATTTAACAGCAGTTGTAATTAGAGCTGTAAATCTCTTCAAACTATAATTAGATTACTATTTATACCCATTGTCATTTTTTTTAAATTGCCTGAGACACTACTATGGACTGAGAAAAGGGGGGGAGGGCAACTTGGTTTCTTTAAAACAATAGTCACTGTTAAAAATTATCTTCATGCAGCTTTGCAACTTTGTGAGTTGAAACAGTGAGTCCCAAGGAAAATATTTCAGAGTTGGCTCCATGAAATCTTTAGATTCTGCAAAGGAGAGATATTCCCCAAAGAAACAGATCTAGTCTTTCTACAGCTTCCCTAAGACAGACCATGCAGTGAATAGTTATGACTCTCTGTATGGATGGGAACAAAATGAGACTAGAGAATGTCCATGTCATAGAAAACTGAGTTCTGCATTTTACATTTCATTAAGTCTCAATTCCCTCTGAAAGTATCCCTTTGCTGACTTTGCCATCCGGTGAGACTAGAGAATGACACTGGAAATACACTACTCATTTAGGATACTGCAATGCTGCTGAAGGCAGTGGAGGATTTCTCAACTTTTTACCCTCCTCTTCTCGACCTTCTTACAAGTGCTAAATAAAGCCAAGGGAGAGAAACCAGATTGGTTTCACATTGATGGATGTTTTATGACTAACCCTTAGATTTTATAATAATCAGCAATGATATTCTGAATCTGGACAAGAAGTGACATATGTACAATCTGACAATTGGGTCATACTGGGTTCCACCTCCCCCAAAGGCTTTAAAAACCTGAAGTACTTTTAGCCTCTTAAATTAAGCAACAGGATCAATAAATGTGGCCAACTAGAATCACGTGATGCCCAGATCAAGATTTGTGAACTAAGTGATGATAACACAGAGAGATGGATACAATAAGGGAGTAACCCCGTGAGCATGAAAAGAGATGTTCCTTCTGACCCCAGACACCGTGGGCCCTTCAGTAAAACATTTTGCTACTTCGGCATTCTC
The DNA here is from genome assembly GCA_004027475.1 of Anoura caudifer. Taxonomy (NCBI): domain Eukaryota; kingdom Metazoa; phylum Chordata; class Mammalia; order Chiroptera; family Phyllostomidae; genus Anoura; species Anoura caudifer. The sequence continues at coordinate 59,116 of PVKU01004925.1, forward strand.
TGTAGTCATTTCCATTTCCCCATCTCAAAAATGAGGACACTATACTAGGTGATTTTTATAGTAAATTTTAGTTCTAACACCTGATTAGTATCTCTAAAGTCTGTGAACACTTGGTTCCATATTTAACGTGTGGTAAAAGCCTTTGAGCTGGCTATTTTGAGATAGTGTTTCTCCATAGCCCCCTCAGAGAAGAGGTTCCAAATATACATAAAAAACTAAACTATAAAAATACTAGAAGAAATTGTTTTTAAACATAAAACCTTGGAAAATAGAAAGCCATTCTGAGTATGGCATGCAACCCAAATGACATAAAAGAAAAGCTGTCAAATTGTGTGATATAAATAAAACCCTGCATGCTAAGAGTGGACTGTGGAATGTCCAGTCTTAGACTTGCCTTGAACCTGGGTAGGGATGTCAAACATGGATCATTAAAGTGTTTGGATTCACTGTACTTAGGATCTAAGAACCACTCATCAGTATAGCCATTAGCTGTGAAATGTGTGCAATACAATTAATTGTTAATAACAAAAATCAAAGTTTGTGAATGATACACATGTTTTCATAAGAATCTCTGCATATGTAGATTGCAGTGCACTTGCATTCTTGTACATGTTTTCTTGAATAGGAAAAATGTGGGAGAGTTTCAGTTTCAGCTGGGATGTTGGTAATTTCACATCACAAATTGTTACTTAAATAAATGCCATTCAAGTGATGTGTCATGAAAGGGAAAAAAAAACAAGTTGAGTGCTGCTGCTTCAATACATTATTCTGCATAAATTCATTTAACACGAGATGTGCCATTCATCTAAGGTTTTTTTTCAGACCTATCTATGGGACAGATGCTTACAAGGTCTGCTTAATTTGGACTCATTTGGTGTTCACTCGGTTCAGAAGAATATGTAAACAAGTAAATACCCCATTTTGCATTAATGATACCTGGAAATGGTATCACTAATTGACCCAGCTCTACATGGTGTAAAATCTCTATTCTCCCTGCTATAGTTCTGATAATGGTAGGTGAATTCTTCCAGGCTGAAATAATGTCAACGAAGTACTTTTTCTTTTCCCACTCTTGTTCTGACTTTCTTTCTTTCTTTCTTTCTTTCTTTCTTTCTTTCTTTCTTTCTTTCTTTCTTTTTTTTCTATTTATTTATTTTTGTGTATTCTATTACGGTTGTCCCGATTTTTCCCCTTTGCACTCTTCCATCCAGCCCACCCATTTTGCAGAGGAAAAGCTCAGTAGGCAGTCAGGGATTAGTAGAAGTTCACTGACATTACAAAGTGCTTCACCCAAAGTGCATAATGGGACATTTTTTGAAGGTAATTCAAGTTACCTGGAGATTTGCATTTTAACAATTATAATGCTAATCTCTCTGTGGCAGGTCAAGCACTATCACTTTTATCAGTTTATGGATCAAAACTATTTGCCAGAACATAAATAATTGGCAGAAAGAGAGGTCAAAACAGTGCTTTTGAATAAACAAAACTAATTGCAAAATATATTTAACTCAGAAAACCCGGAAAGAACTGATTGGCTGAGAATATACAACAGGACTCAGGGATTGCTGGTTGGGGGAGGTGGGAAGCAGGGGAGGTCAGAAATAGCAATGATGTAGCTAGCTGGTGTGACTCAATGGACTGAGTGCCGGCCTGTGAACCAAAGGGTCACTGGTTTGATTCCCAGACAGGGCACATGCCTGGGTTACAGGCCAGGTCCCCAGTAGGGATCGTACGAGAGGCAACTACACATTGATGTTCCTCTCCCTCTCTTTGTCTCTGCATTCCCATCTCTCCAAAAATAAGTAAATAAAATCTTAAAAAAAGAAAAAAGTCATAGCTATGATATAATGGATATAGGTATAGTTATATATCAAATATATGCTATATGTGATATTTTTGTTTTACATCTATAATTTTGTAGAAACAAAGCCATTTTAGTTCATATTTATTTTTATTTATATGTATTACTTCTATTTATTTTTATTTAGATTTGCATAATAAATCTACTTTGTGTGGGTGGTACCAAAGAGGCACTTACTTATCTTCAGTAATACCTAAAGAAATCTATGAATATAACAAAAGGATTGAGTATGGTATTTTGGAATAAATTATATGCAAAAAATAAACAGTTAATTTAAGGATAAAATGATTAACAATACTCCACAAATAATAAACAGTAGGTGGATGGTTCTATTTTTTCTCTGCTTGATTTAGAAAAAATTTTAAGTAGTCTTTAAAAAAATTTTAAGTGTGTCTTTAAAAAGTGTTCAAATGAATATCCATGTCCATCACATTGACTGCCCTAGTTTTTATTAAAACAATCTAAAGAGTTTATGTAGAGAGTAGAAGTAAGAATATCTTTATCTAAACTATTTTAAAAGCAATCATATTTATTGCCAATACCTAATACACATTACCAGTCAACTCTTTGATAATTTATACATGGGTCTTTAATGGGCATCTCCATAGGCCACACAGCAACTTAACAAAACCAAAACAAATGACCCTCTAACCATACTATTTCTCCTAGTACATGATATCACCGTATTCCAGACTGCTGAAGCCAGGCAAGGAGTCACCTCTAGTTTTATTGTTTCCCCACTATGGAATCTGTCTTCAAAATACGATATGCATCTGTTCATTTGGCTCTAACTGAGCTGCTAACACCCTAGGCCTGATCACCACAGTCTCTTTCCTGGACTACTTATTCCTAGTGCTGTCTACTGGTCTCGATTTTTCTGCTGTCACCTTTCTGTGAGCCATTCTCCACAGAGCAGCCCCGTGACCTCTGAGGTGTAAATCAAATTACGTCTCTTCTTTGCTTAAAATCAACAAGTAGTTTTCCATCACAGTTGAAACCAAAACCAAATATAAATTACATATCACAGCCCAAATGGGACTGCACAAACTAATTCCTGCCTATCTCTTTGACCTTGTGGCCCATATTTTCTTTTCCTTCCTTCCTTCCTTCCTTCCTTCCTTCCTTCCTTCCTTCCTTCCTTCCTCCCTTCCTTCCTTTCTTTCTTCCTCACTCAAGGATATGTTTTATTGATTTTAGAGAAAGAGGAAGAGAGGGAGAGAAACAGAGAGAGAGAGAGAGAGAAAACAACATGAGAGAGAAACATTGATTGGTTGCCTCTCATACCTAGGTATGTTCCTTGATTGGGGATCAAACCCAAAACCTAGATATGTGCCCTGACCAGGAATCAAACCCAAAACCTATTGGTGTATGATATGACACTTCAACCAACTTAGCCACCCAGCCAGGGCCTTCACTCTTTCTTTTTTTTTTTTTAATTTTAATTGTTGTTCTTGTACAGTTTTTCATCTTTTACTCCCATCCCAGCCCACCACCCCAGCCCTCCCCACCTCCCACCCATCTCCACCCCCCTCATTTTTGTCCATGTGCCCTTTATACTTGTTGCTCCAAACCCTTCCCCTTTTCCCCTGAAATTCCCTCCCCTCTCCCCTCTGGCCACTGTCAGCCTGTTCTCAATCTCAGTGTCTTTGGTTATATTTTTCTTGTTTGTTTGTTTTGTTGATTAGGTTCCTGTTAAAGGTGAGATCATATGGTATTTGTCTTTCACTGCCTGGCTTGTTTCACTTAGCATAATGCTCTCCAGTTCTATCCATGTTGTTATGAAGGGTAGGAGCTCCTTCCTTCTCTCTGCTGCATAGAATTCCATTGTGTAAATGCACCATAGTTTTTTGATCCATTCATTTACTGATGGGCACCTAGATTGCTTCCAACACTTGGCTATGGTAAATTGTGCTGCTGTGAGCATTGGGGTGCATAGGTTCTTATAGAACCCTGAAACACTAATCCTTCGCTCTTTCTTGATAACACTTTCCCCTCACTCCTTCCAATTTGAATTTTGGCATTACAAAGTTCTCATCCCTTCAGAAGAGGCAAAATTCATCTACTTATCTGTAATTTTCCTACTTTATAAAAACCTTAGAGGAGAAATTCCCTATGAACTAAAGAACTACATAAATATTTTTCTTCTCTGGCTCAAGTATTTTAAAAGCTCTTGTATTACCCTAAGGAATGCTCCTGGACAACACTCTGTTTTATGTGTCATTTGCATTTTGACTCCTCTAAGTAAAGCAGTAAGGTCTACACTGCTCTATCAAACCTCTTCTTAAAGATGGCCTATTTCTTTTTTTTGTTTCAGCTTTATTGCGATATAACTGACATACAATATTGTGTAAGTTTAAGGTATATAAAATGATGTACACATATCAAATGATTTGTCAAAATGATTACCACAATAAGGTTAGTTAACACATTCTCCAACTTAAAAAGTTACCTTTCAGGTCTACTTTCTTAGCAAATCTCAAGTATACAAGACAGTATTATTAACTATAATACTGTAAAGTTAACTATAATACTGTATTATAGTTAATAACAGGTTAACCATGCTAGCCTATTTCTTGATATACTTTACTAGATTATTGCTAAATGTGTTTGTAATAGCAAGAGAAATGCTACTTCTAAGTGGCCAAGCCTCTTTACAATATTCTTTAATCACTGCCATTTAACACATCAAGTTTTAGTCATTCTGTAGTTACCTAATTGATTTAGCAACACTAGAAAGCTCACTTCTTAGTAGTTAATGATTTCTTTTATAATCCCAATCTTAGGAAAGTAATTGTTTGATAAAAGAATGCATCTTACTGCATTTAATCCACTATATCTTTTAGGTTTCCAAGTTTTGGAAAATTAAAACAAACAAATAAAAAAAACTCAAGTGGATTGATCAAATTCAACTTCTTAGTTCTCAGGAGAGAAAAAAATAAACTTCAAAAAAATTCCCATAGAATGAGAAGCTGGTTGGATACTCAATAGCTCTCAGCAAACATTATTTTAATGAGTTAAGTGTAAATGTATCACAAACACATGGAGTAAATTTCCCTCAAAGAGCATATAAGTTTAAAATGCAAGGAACAATGCCTTTTGGAAAGATATATTATGGTTTCTACCACAACCCAAACATTTACATAATAGCTTGAGCTGTTTCACAATCTGAAAGTACATCTGGATTCATCCAACTCTGAAGTTTTTTTTTTTCTCCTTTGAATAAATAAGAGCTTCAGAATCACTTAGAGTAGTTCAAGATGGAAAATCTCTTATTTTCTCATTAGAAGCAACCCTCAGGTTCTCAGGAGTACTAAACACCTTTGCTATTTCTAGTATATAAATTTAAAAACATTAGTTAAAATATAGTATACCAAGCTTAGAAAAAAGTAAAGTCTTAGTGGGCTTAGATCATGAAATGCCAAAGATTGTCAGAAAACTATAAATGTGCCATAAATAAATTTGAAATAGTTCTTTTGAAAACTAAATCAAAATCTCCCTTTCACTTCAGGTGGCAGCTTCCTAGAGTTCCCAGAAAAAGGCTTCTTAACTTTACCAGCCTCTAGTTCATCCCCTACTGAGACTCCCTCTTGGAGTAGACTTGGTAAGCCTTTACCACTGAGAACTTAGCTTCCTTTGGGATGATGTCAAGAAGGAAAGATAATGTCATCTGCTCTCACTCATTCAAACATTATGGAAGCATTTTCATGCAGTATTTACTTTTGTTTTCCTTTTTTTTTTTCCAAATTAGTTTTAGGTCATTTCTATATTTGTTGCCAGGGATGTTGTACTATGAAAAAGGAAAACAACAGAAGATCTGGTTGTTATGTATAAGCCTAGGGATCGCCCAAACTACTGAAATTCTAGGAAGGCAGGAAGCTATTTCTCATTGTTTGTCTCACTGCCCATTCTATTTTGTCCATGGTAGGAAGATAATGAAAGGCTTTTGAATGTAACTTCAAATCAGCAAGCCATAGTAAAAGAATGAAATGTTTTATTATGAATAAAATTATGCAGGGAAGAAGACAAATGTATCACTCTCTTTCCCCTATGCCCTTCCTCCCTTCCTTTTCTTCCTTACCTTCCAACATCAAAGAGAGAAATTAGCTTGCCTGTACTGTGCCTTCCTATAAATCTCTAAACTTTATAGACAAATCCATTCATGTTTCCATGAGAGCTTTAGGTCTGGAATGCCACTCTGATTTTACTCTTACTTGTTAAGCAAGTTTGAAATCTCTATTTTAATGAATTCCTCCCTTCTATCCACAGAGGAACATGAAGTTAATCTTACTTAAAGTGCTATCCAGTAGAAGTTTATTTTAAAAAATCTACATATTTGTTAAATTAAAAACTATTACTACTTAGATGTCAACCCTCAAACCAGAGACAACTCTAATTTCTGTACAGAAAAAAAAAGTAAATTTAATATCATAATGGAAAACCTAGTTCCCTAACAATGCTAATGTTGCTAAACTATAACCCATAAGTGGCTAAGTGGCATGGTGCTTAAAACTAAACTTTGTAATTCTCTTTCAAAAATAAAAAAAAAGCTAAACTTCAGAAATTATATGTGTGAGGGAAAAAAAGATCAACAGTTTGTAAAGGTAGGCTATATCCTTGGCAGTTTCATGTTAAAAATTTAGCAATTGCCACTGGAAATTGATTCTATCATATAAAAACCAAAACAAAGCTTTAACAGAGTTGATTGTATGCAAATTCCTGTCTGCCCAACATGTCTAGCAGATGCCATGGACTTATTCTCCCAGTGCACGTGGAGAAATTGGGTAACTAATAATGGTTGCCATCTTTTAAAGAGTTTTATTTTAACACAATGTAAGATTTAACTCTTAATCTAACCAGTCTTATTCCTCTGATTATAATACCATGTATTAGTTTAAAACATTAATTTGAGATTCCAACAGTTTTATTAGTTAGTTAGGGAATTTTACATGGGAGAACCTCATGAAAGAAAAACAACAAATATTGATTAAATTAAAAAGTGATCATTTAGAGGCCTGAATTCTGATAAGATTGATAGCATCAATTAAACATTCATCTTTTGTCACTTTATTAATTAACTATTAGAATTCAAACAAGTATGTTGAATAGTTACACTTACAGGTAAAACATAACAAGGAAATACGAACTAAAATGTATTTTCAAGGAAGAAAATTGAAATAGTCATTTGCTCTGTGATAGATCATAAAGTATTTCATGGGAAGGGGCACACCTTATTTTAATTGTTATCAGAAGGACCCATGCAAAAATTTCTCTATTTTATTTCCTTAACCCGGCTTTTATACTCTGAGATTTTTTAAATGATAATTACAAACTGTTTTACTTGAGTAGTTTGAGTGGTTTCTTACCAATACTTTGAGAAACTAGCCTTGCTCTTTCAAAAGTCTAGTATAGGTATAATTTAGAACATTGCAAACAAATATAGAATTCTTCTTTATATTTTCTCTCTCTCCTGTCTCTTTTTGTCTTCACTTCCTGTTCACTTATTTCTTGATAGATTTGCCTTACCCACCCTTTTTGTCCCTTACTTTCATCATTCACTCTTCTTTCCTTTATTTTGCAAATCAATATCTTCTCAGAGACCTGTGTCTGAAGTCACACCAGAGCTCCCTGGATTTGGAACTTTGAAAATTAAAGCCATAACATTCTGGCAATCAGACAGGAAACTCATCTAGAGACTGCAAATTAAATAAATGCTTAAAACTTGACTTTGAGCCTTGAGACTAGAAATCTTAATTTCCATATGAGCTGGAAATACTGACAAGTAATTGAATCTGAAGAGTTCTCTGACTAGCAGAAAATTTTGGAGGCAGGATGTGGGCTAATGAATGTGACCATGATATTCCCTGGAGAGACAAATAAAGCCAGCTAACTATTCAAGTATACAAAGTTCCTCCTCAATGTCGTTCCTGGAAAGTTTACACACATACGCACGCACACACAAATATGGAACTACACACTAAAAATTAATATTACCATTAAAGATTTGGAATTAATTTCTCCCCAGATTCTTATACCTGTGTTTGACTTCCTGAAAAACCTCTACTTGGGGTGGGGTACCTAGCTACCAGACTCCACACATACTAGACTCCAAGTCAAAAAAGTCTCTTCCCAGGGTTTTCAACCCAGATGTAATCAGCAGATGTACCCTGCTGATTTCTCCTGGGATACACTAATTTCATCCAGGCATCTGAGAGCTAAGCAAAGCCTGTATAAGGCTTTGAAAGACAGCCAATTTCTCCCACAATACATATGCCTTTATTTTTCTAAATATAACATTTTTTATTGTCTAAGGCAATAAATTATTTTCCTTTAGTTATACTCTTTCAAGTATTTTGCAACTTCTTTCAGACTTTATGAAACATGGACATTAAGTAAGATTTGTTTTGAGATAGCAAAGTTTTAAAAAATCTGAATTTCTACTGTGCAGTAGGGACCTATAATTAGAAATGTCACCATATGTTAGCACCCAAGCTACTTATGAACCTATCTGTTCATTTAAAATGTCAGCCTCTTGTTGGCTATGAGGATACCATGCAAAGAATCACGTTCATATCTATGTTTCTAACAATCATGCAAGTGTGAGAAATAAAACTTTTCAAGTAAATCCATTATTCCTTATTAGCCAGCTATTATGACAATGAGGAGCATAAATGAACTTACCAAATTACTGATACCTAACTCTGAAGCTGTGCTGCATCTAGGTCCTTTTAATAGTTTTCAAAATAGTATGTGTATTGCTTTCTTGAAAGAATTTCTGATGCTGGGTTTTAGTTTCTTTATGTCCTCTCGATGATACTAAAATGCTTTAAACCGGGTGGAATTCAGTAGTCTATTCCATCAGAAAAGCCTTCACATCAACTCAAACACTGGCTGACTTGAAAGTATCAATCACAGCTATTGGCTAAAAAAAATAAAAATCGCTACCATTGAACAACTTCTTCATTCAAAATATCTATTGGTCATAGCATGTTTGAGTATTATCGCTTACTCCATCTTGATGATGATTGACTAGTTGGAGCTCTAATTAAAATGTGACTCCTGAAATGCTAAAACTTGGTAGTTATTCTAGAGTCCAAATTAGAGACATACAATCCTGTTTTACTCCCTAAGAGAAGAGTTTAAATTCTGCTCTGGTTAGTGGTAATCCAGTAAAAATAGGTGACCTTACAGTCGTGTGTGATACAGAAATCATGAGAGAATACTCCTATGACAAAAAGCAACCAAGAAAAAAGGCACAATCCTACTAGTGCCAGTGCAAACTGTTTGCCCATTCTAGAGGCTCATGAACGTGAGGATGTGAAAACACGTTAATTATTGAAAAATATTCATAGGCCATTTGGACTGAACATTGTATGCTTATTATTTTAATTATCATGTTCAAGTAAATCTTAGTTAAAAATGTTTCTTTTCTTACTTATATGCTAAACATAATTAAAATTATACAAAATTAAACATAATTGCATTTTTAACATCCAATATCTGCAGAATCCATGACAGGTACATATAAACATTACTATATAAAACTCTCCAAACATTTGTACACACTGAGCAAGTCTGTAGCATAACAATATTGGATAATCATTTCTAATTGATAAGGCATATTTATATTAACTCCAATTCCAATTTTACAATATTTAGTGAACGATATTTATGAACAAGGAAATAAGTAGTTAAGGGGAAATGGTGGTGTCTTCATAGTAAACTGTGAGACCCTGGATGTCCTGGCTCTTACTTTGGCAGAAGCCAAGGGCAATCAGCAGTTAGATGCTGTGTTGGAAATGTTCAGATAAGAACAGATTTGCCTTTACCCTCCCATATCATGAATAATATTTTGCATTTTGATGACAAAATAAGAACAAACTTAAATTTGTGGCATATATTATATCTATAGCTGATCAAAACACATGTAGCTCATAGGACTATAGTTCTTACATCAGAAGTATTTAAGAGAACTGAGTGACTTTATACACCTAAAGCACTTAGAACAAAGCTTGGCTTGGCACATAGTGAGGTCTCAATAAATGTTAGCTGTTTGTATTATACCAGGGCAGAGACTACAGAATCATCATAGGTATAGCAATTCAGATTTGTGATAAAGGTCAGCAGGGCACCATGGAACTAAGAACCTAGAAGAAATGGCCACAAGTATCATTGGAACAATTTTAAAACACATCACTCCCCCAAGAGCCTAACTTAATAAAGAAGAAGATAATAATATGGCTCTTAAAACTGTCAAAGTCTATTATATGACATTACTTTCATATCACACATGACAGTTCACCAGTCTATAAAAACTTGTCCCCAAAGGAGAGGCATCTGATAGTGCAATGAGAATGAACTCATACCCTGTCAACCTTCTGCTGTAAAACAATCCAGCATGGGTCAGAGAAAAGAAATAGAATTTTCATGCAGACTTGATGAGGTAAACTATCTTGGACCACTGGAAATTTTTCAATTTCATTTCAAGAATCATAACATAGTAACAGCACTTTAAGAATTTTCATTAGCTATCTATAGCTTGTATCCTCTTATTAAAGCACTTATTGGTGTACTATTTATAAGGATCTGCTGACATTGAAAAAATGCCCCCAGTGCAGCTGGCTGACCTTGATTTAAAAATCTAAAACCAAAATGCTAGAGAAAAAATCCCCAGTGCTCAATTCAGCAATACGATTTCTTTGACTTTAAGTTCAGAAATTGTGGCTGCCAAAGAAAAGACACAGTTATGGTAGCACCTTTTAAATGAGGGATCCCTATTTGACTTGGGACCTAAGTTTTTACTCCTGAGATGGTTCAAGAAAAAATCTTTGCTATTATTTTCAACTTAACAGATTATATTATAAACCTTAAAAGTAAAACACAAATCAAACATTCTAGTCCTCCTCACTAAGGAGGTAAGAGAGAGAGTACATGATACAGTGGAAAAGGATAGAAAGCATAATTAATATTTTTAATATCTAATATATGCAGAAACCATGGTAGGCATGTAAAAATATTACTATATGAAACTATCTGAAATAATTTCTTAAAAATAGATATCATGAAGCCTATCTTAGAAATTAGCAAACTAGGGCTCAAAGTGATTAAGTAACATGGATAATTTCATAGAGCTGGTTTGTGGCTTAAGGACTGGGTTGAAATTAAAAAAAAAGCTGAGTGTCTACACCTAGTTGTTTTACTAAGCAGCTACGTCTTCAAAAGCGAAATCATCCCTCTGGGCCTATTTTCTCGCCTTTAAAATGAGGACTTTGGCAAACAGTCTCTAGAGCAGCCCCATGATCGAACCCTTGTGGGATGCTTTCTTCTGGAGTGTGGGCAGGAGCTGAGAATGATGTTTAACCAATAGCATAGAGCAAAGGTGAAAAGATGGACATGGTTACGTTCCGTAAGAATATAAACCTGTCTCTGATGAGACTCTGTTTCTCAATGGTTTTACGGCAGCAAGCTGAGACATAAGCTGTCACATAGAGAAGGCCATACAAGAAGGAGCTAAGAGCGGCCTCTGACCAACAGCTAGCAAAAAATGTCAAGAAGCCTGGTAGCCTGTGAGAAAATGAATGCTGCCAGCAGCTGTATGAGCTTGGATTGGACTTTTTTCCAGACAGCTCCAGGTATGGAACCAGTCTGGGCTGCCCCTTGATTATATCTTTTTTCAAGGGGCAGTTAAGGCATGTCTGCATGTCAGTCTGTGAAAAATCCTATACCACTGGCTTTAAAAATAAGGAAATTATTATCTCCCATAACAAAATGTGCAGATATTGGGCAGTTTCGGGGTTGACTGGTTAAGCAGTTTGACATTAAACACTTTATCTGTCCCAACTCTCTACCCTCAGTTCAACTCTCCCCGTGTGAACAGAATGGTTGTAGCAATGCCAGATGTAGGAATACTCAGAAGCAAAAATGGGCCACGGCTTCCATCCGTCCCTTTTAAGAGTCAATCTTTACTCAAACTACTCCCAGAAGAAAACCCTCACATCACTGGGTAAGAACTGGGTTACAGTCTCACCTTCCAACCAATTAATGCCAAAGGAATTGGGCCAGACAGCATGATTTCTTTATATCATCAGGGTTTACCCTTAGTGTTGGGAAAAAGTCCCATATTTTACTGAGTCATAGTGGGGGGTCTGGACACCCCAAGATCACCAGGGCTTGCAAGTCAGAAGGAAGAAATAAAAAGTGATTTAGGGCAGACAACAGTGGGGTATGGCACAATAACAAAGTGTTATTTGACTCTGACATTTTACCATTCCATGAAAAATCCATGTGGAGCACGATTCGCTCAACTGGTGTTTTCAAATATCTGTCTAACAGACAGTACAGTCTACACTCGGAATGCAGTGTGATAAGAGACAGCAGTCACTTTCTTCAGAGTATAGGGTTTAGTGGGGAAGATATAAACAAGTAAGAAATTTTAGTGCCCACAGGGTGTAAGTACAGACTACCACAAGAGCATTCACCACTGCGGGACGATTTCCTAAAGGAAGTACTAGTACCAGTACCCATCTGGAGGCTTCTTATCGATGACTTTGGTGATGCTGGGGAGAAGAGTGTACCGTGCATGCTCATGCCCTTCATACGTTCCAGGAAGTGAGATGCAAATGTGAGCTATCAAGAATCCGAGCAGTCCAAGCACACGACTGACCTTCGAAGTGCACGGTCCAATACACAAGCCAATGGCATATGTGACTATTTAAATTTAAGCATGAATTAATTAAAATTAAAATCAAATAAAAACAAAATTTTAGTTCTTCGGTTGCACTGCCCACTATCAAGTGCTCAGCAGGCACATGTGGCTAGCGCCTACCACACGGCAGTGCGCACAGACGACATGTCCATTACCACAGGAAGTTGGATCGAACAACGCTGCCCCGGGGCGTTGAGAAAGCTCAGAAAGTCTTCAACAAAATTTACAAGCGTAGCAGCTCTTGCGAACTCCTTCTCTAGCAGTTACTACATTATGCTGTAATTGTCAATATTTTCCAGGCCCCTCCAAAAATTTCTCAAACCCAGTTACAGTTTCCACTATGGGTTTTTGTCCTCCTTATACGCAAGGCCTCTAGTCTCCATCAAGACTTTTTCTAACCCATAAAACAAACAAACACACACACAAACAAAAGCTGGCAGACCGCATGGGCACTCAAAGAACAAATGGGAAGGGTTGTGGTGACAGTGTGACAGGACCACCCAAGGAATACTGAAAGGAGAGGACGACCCTTTGTTCTTGGGGACTTTTCTCTTGTAGATGCACTTTAGGCAACTTCATGGGGGAGTCATGTGCAGGGGGCCACTGGATGGTTAACGGTGGCTCCTTTGTGGCTCAGACTGTAGTTGCTGAAAGAAGGTCACGTACCAGCTGCTCTGCTCCTCACTTCAAAACACGGAAGGAAAAAGATGACTTCGAAAAATCCTGACAATGTTAACAAGTGTCATAGGTCACAAGGAGAGAGAGGACGACAATGTTGCCTCCTATCTAAATCAGGCCGTAACACATAGAGTAAAGGACACAAACTGGCTTTAGGACTCAAGCGGTAAGGACCTAATTGTTTGCTTGCTTGATAATGTCTCCATTCACTTTAATTAAGGTTTTCTAGAAGATGCCATGAGTTAGGTTACTTCTTTTAACATCTGATAGGTGTGGAGAAATATTATCGTGTTCTCTCATTATCCCTTTTTGTGACTCAGAGGAGGGCATATTACAATGAAAGAATCCTATACATCTGTTTTCAAAGCTCCTTAGCTCACAATAATGCTGCCAGTTCAAATAAAGATGCAAATGAGGAAGATTAAAAAGTGACAACACTTTTTGGTCAGAGAAGGCAGCATCTTAACAAACAAAGGCAGATGACAAGTGTTAAAGTTATAAAAATATATGCAGGAAATGGGCAAAGGATGAGGAAGCAGGGCTGTGGAAAATGGGATGTTAGACACAGAGAATAAGCCTCGTGGAAGTTTCCAGCACATACACATCTGCTAGGCTTCTGGCCTGGAAGAGTCAGGAAGACAGTGAAAGTATCTGAAGGAGGGAGAAAGAGAAAATAATGAATGAGCAAATTAGAGGTAGGCAGAGAGAGTCAAAAGGCCTGTTATCCGTTCCACTTGCCACAATATCAGGGGTTCACATGGGTATCTAATGCACAGAAGTGGCAAAACAAAAATAGAAATGGTAATAAAGAAATGAAGTTGAAGCCATTATTTATTTTTATTAATTTTACTTGTTGGTGATGGGAATTAAAACCAGGTGGCATATTTTACACTCAGTGGCTCTTGTGGCCCATATAACCTGAAAACAACTCAGGCTGCAGGACACTGGAAAGCGGATTTAGAAGGTCATGAATTCCCTTGTTTGTAAAAGAAAATAATAATAATAATAAAACTCTTCCCCAGGCAGCTTTACATGCCTTTTTGTATTATCTCTTCTTTCAGTGAACTTGGCTAACCCTTGTCCTATCATGGAATACATATCTTTATTAGAATTATAAAAAGTTTAGCAATAAATTGAAATAACAATGACAGCAATGGATGTTGCCAGGGCACATATTCAAAAACCATAATCATCTGAAGCTAGGAGGAGCCAAAGGGCGTGATTATTTTGGCTCACGTTCCAGCCGCAGGCTACCTGAAGTCTCCAACTACATTTCTGTCAACAGAAAGAAACTACTATAACAAAACCCATGTTGATCAGGAAGTGTGACTGCAGCGAGGGATGCTGAGGAAGTGCTGTTGTTATAACACATTCTGAAAATGTGTCCTGAGCCCGTCAGCGACAATAGGAAAATCCCCACTCCATCCACGTGCTCACCCGAAAATCCCAGAGGGCTGAAGTCGGGAGAGTCTGCCTGTAGCACACGACTTCTTATGGGCTTGTTGATATCCCCAAAGCTCTGTGAGATTTTGGGAGTGATCAGCACTTCATTTTTGTCACCTTAGTTTTCTCTCTTGTGTTTCAAGTCCTTTATTGCTGGCTTCCCTTTTTCAGTTTTTACATTGGACAGGCCCCTGGGTTTGGGCTATGTGTGTGATGACCCATATGTGTTAATATACTAATAAAGCTATTATAGCTTTATTATCTATTACAAGTACAAGTACTATACAAGTACAGCTAAAGAAGCAGGTCTCCCTGATCTGCCTCCTTCCTCCTGCTTCTGGGATGTTCTCTGAAGACAGAGCTTTAGGCCCCTGGCCATCACGAACAGATGCCCCCCAACCACAGCACCTGCCTCCTCCACTGCTGCCCGCACCACACTGCTCTGGTGAAGTCCATGAGCAGGACTAAAAATATGGGTTGTCGTTGGTCTCAGGATCACTCTGACAGGAAGTGTCACATCCAAGGAAGGTCAGCCTGACACAAGCTGAGCAGAGTCACTTAACAGTTTATACCAACCCCGTCGCCGGGGCTTTAAATTTGTCATCTATTTTCATTCATCAACAGCTCTGGGTCATCAGTTATTTTCTCTCTTTTACAGATGTGAAAACTGAGGCTCACAGACTCTGTGAACTTGCTCAAGTTCACACAGCCAGTATTTGACAGAGGCAGGAGCTTTGTCTTTGGATCACATTCTGGCACTGTAGATACTCATGTTCCCTAAAGCAGAGCTTCTCACACTTTGCTGTGCATATGAACCATCGAAGCATATTGTTAAAATGCAGGCACTTTCAGTAAATCTGGGGTGGGCCCCAAATTTTTTTCATTTGTTTCATTCTCCAGGTGATGGCTGGGTGGTCCCGGCCACCCACTCGGATACCAAAGCTTTAAAGAAACTTTACAAATTAGGCTTAAGGACAAGTAACTGTGGATAAGAAATGCCCACTAATTATTTAGGAAATGTTAATACAAGAATATTGGTGGATAGATCACTTTAAACTCTCTGGGAAACTTTGTCTCTCCCAGCGGCCCCATTGCATGAGGCCACCAGGGGACAATGCTGCTTTCTGGTCATCTTGATAATGAGGCAGGGTAGCAAGAAACTAGGAAAATTCCTTTGCAAGTGGAATGGGGAAACTGGGACAGAAAACTAAACAAACTGGCTGAGCAATTTGCAGCCAGATACAGAAGGTCACCTACCAAGAGATAACATCTAGGCCTCAGTTGTACTTGGGCTTCAGGCCCAGAAAAGCAGCAAAACCAGGTGGGCAACGCCAGATCCAGGTGAAATGACTAACGAACCCTTGACCTGGCTCTGACCAATCAGTGGAGACCTCGACCCTGAAAGGGCACAACTGGAAAAGCTGATGAATATTCTATTATGATCTCCCCTAAGACAACCCCCAACCACCCAGCCTTTAAGAACTCTCAGAAGAATGGACCCAGTGCTCACTCTCTCTCCACCAGAAGCATGCCCATGCCTTTCTTCTCCCTGTCTTTCCCCCCACAGGCACACACCTCACATCTCCTAAACTCTAGGGGACCCCACAAGGCTTGCAACCTGGGGAGCAACGAGTAGTGGCAGCTTGCCCATGGCTAACTCTATGAACCTGTCTCCAAGGCCCCTTTTCCTCTGACTTCTTAGTGAGCCAAAAAAGCACCACCAAGCCTCCTTTCTTTCCTATAACATTTCTACAGAACCAAAGCAGCCCTACCTAGGTTCTCTTCTATTGCTTCTTCTATGTAAGCCTTTCCTTGTTTCACTGCCTCCAGCTTTAATAAATGTACCTTCAAAATCACATGGACTTGTATTGTGAAATCGTTCCAGCATGAATTCAAGAACCTGCACGCTACCAGCTGGCCCTAGGCAGACCCACTCAGGGCCAGGCTCCCTTTCCCATAATAATATCAAAAAGTAGGTCCTAAGTTAAGGACTTAGGCAGGGATCTAACAGTAAAGGTCTTTCTTCTGTCGTGTTTCCCTAGTATGAGTCCTACCACCCGGAGAAGGATCAAATGAAAAATGGAATCATTGAAATAATATTGATTGTTGCAACAGTGAAGTCAGTACACAGTTACCTACAAGGAGAAATACAAGCATTGGACCAATTTATTTGCAAAGAGACAGCAAACGAAACCATAGCCACGTTCACTTCTCTAACACTGAAGCATAGCATTTAGAAGCAAGAGTTCTCAGGTTCACTATTAACTGGTCAACTTTGAAGAAATTAATTAGCTATCCATGTTTCAGTTTCCTCATCTACAAATGGGAACGATAAAAGCATTTGCCTCAAGAGTGGTTACAATCAATAAGATGACACATGTAGGATACATAAGACACACTACCTTTTCAGCTATTGTAACAGATGCCAAGTATATCAAAACAGCAAATGTCCAAATGGAAAAAAATAACTTTATTTTAACATATGTTATTATTGTTATGAGGGCGAGGTGTCTTCGCCTTGCAGTGAATGAATTCCTCACCTTGGTCTGAGAATGTTAGAATCCAAATGGGCAGCCCAGAGAACAGGACTGATTCGATGTTGAAAGCTGCTTTCACTATTCCTGAGAACACAGGACATTCCCAAGGAACTGGAATTTATCTTCTAGTTCAAGCAATATGGAAACATAGCAAAACTGTTGCTGTACAGGCAAGACCAGCTTCATACCTACATGAAAAACCGTAGCATCAATAAGGCACCAGGACTACAGGTATGAAAATCTTGCCTAAACTCTCTTAAGTAACATGAATAGTTTCATCTGACCTCTTGTCTTTTCCTGTTCTCCCATCATGACTCATCCTCACTTCCCATATTTAGCACATAGTTAGTGCTCTTCAGAAGGATAACATATAGACAGTCGTGTGCATATGGTAAGAGTAAATGTTTAGAACCAAGGAAAACGTTGACAATGTGAGTATTGATTTCCTTCATTAAATCTAAAACGCCAAATAGATATAAAACATATCCATTTACTCAATTTATTTCCCAAGGAAGGAAACACTAAGAAAAATGTATGTGGTTTCTACAGAAAAATGTCTGCTACAGGAGAAATCTCTAAGCTCAAAAAACTCAAGAGAAAAAGCACTTGATTGCTATGCTGCCCCTCATTACTATATGGGATTACCGCGGTGATGAAAGATGCCACCATAATGCATTCAGCCAAGTAGGCCTGGTTCAAGTATTGTGGAAATTTTTCATTCTTTCTTAAACACAAACTTGCCAGCCTTAAAGCCTCAGAGGATGTGCAAAATGTAATTAACAAGGTTTAAAGTAAGAAATGAGCCAAATCAATAGGCAGAGACAAATTTGAAAATGCCAGCCAGCCTTCCAAGTCTTACCACAAAACATTTTTTTTGTACATGAATCTTTGTTTCCAGCAAAGAAAATGTTGCCATGTCTATGACCTACCCAGTTAGAATTTTCTGAGACTTAAAATTGACATGGAAACTAATTTATTACAAGAAAATGACAGGTATAAGTATTCGATTCCACTGAAGTTCTTAAACAGGTGCCTCTATATGAATTTCACTAGATTTATCGAGGGCCTGTGCTGGCCTGTCCCAGTCCTGCAATGAGGATGGGATTGGTCCAGTGGGCAACAAGAGGAGCAATGCTTCCTCCATCTCCTTTTGATGTCTGGCCTTTGGCCAAATCTGCCAACTGGCACAGGTCTAGCGGCTGCAGGAGTGAGCGTGATGTTTGTGCGGTGGCCAGTTGGAAGTTGACATGAAGTGCCAGGGCATTTCCTTGCACCTAGGTCAATAAAGTTCGCTCACAACCAATGTCCATTTAATTTGAATCATTGCATCAGTTATTCAAATGTTGCAGTTTATAAAAATTTAATATCTCAAAAAGTTTAGATTTATACAGTCATAAATTTTTATCTTCTACTTCTGAAGGCAATGAGAAAATTGAAATAGAAAAGGCAGATGATTTCACAGAAAATATTATTCTTTTTGCTCGGTGCTCACTAGATCATCATGGGTTTTCAGTTTCAAGCTCAATTTAACTGAGCCTTTTGGGCTGTGAGTTTCATGTACTCAAGGTGAAACAAACATCCTTATAGCAAAAAGGAGAAATAAATAAATGAATAAATAAATAATATCCACATGAAGGAACTCTACATAAAGATTTCCAAACATTAAGAAGTGTATAATAAAACAATGTCAACATGTGCATTTAAAACATATTAGATTTACTAGAATTTAAAAAGGATTTCTAAAGCTCTTTGGACTAAAAACCTTTTATCAAGGCTCTAATAGAACCCCATCCACATCACAATCACTAACTCCGTTCTGATTTTCCTCGAACTCTCTCCACTTCATTCATCTCTGAACATCTGCTAGCCCCTAAACAATGTCAATCTCAGGCACAATTTATTAATCCCTAGTACATTATCTAGGAACAGGAACACTTACCAATTTGAGCTCTCTCAAAGTAAAAATTACTACGCAGCCCTAGGAAGAGGAATGAGTAGAATGAGAGTACAATCAAGCCATAATGACTCACAAAGGTTCAGGTCAGGAGATTAAATCCAAACGCAGGTGACTGAAGTCAAAGAAGCAAACACAATGAGCCCAGTTCTTTGCTACCTGTTTACACAAAGCTCCCATTGACTTTCTTGAAAGGCTCAGAAGAGGGCCTGCGGTGCAATGTATTTGCCGGTATGGTCGGTATGCACTCACTGCCCTTTCCTAAGCACATCGTCAAACACGCTCAAGTGTTTGTGACGTGGTCCTCTCCAGCAGTTGACCTGAATTTTAGATGAACAAGGAATCTAAAAGCATTTTGAGAACAAAGAATTAGCAGGTTTGCTCCTTAATGGCAAGCAACTTATCCTGATTCTGGATGAGCAGCTTGTGATTCCTCTGAAGTCTTCTGTCAATCGCCCACGTTCCTTACCATCTTTGTCCCCTCCCCCACCACACACACCATTCAACAGAAACAACGGGACAGCTGGGTAAGAAGCAGAGAATTTTCTTAGGGTCGAATGTACCACGTGTCTGGATCAAAAAGATCCTACAGCTTGGGCAACAGTCCATATCTTGCCAGGTTTAATTGGCTAATAGGGACTCGACTGTTTCCAGCTTTCAGTGAACTACACAAAATACACAATACTCCCTTCAGCAGTAAAAAGTAACCTGGAAGCTCAAAATGAGTTTCAAAGATGGGTGAAACCAACTTTACTGTGAAGGACAAAAAAAAAAAGTGAATAATAAAAAGACTGGGTGGCAAATCCACCAAACAGTTTAATTCAGGAAAATCAAATGAAGGAAGACAAAAACTGGTATAAAAATAATAGAAGAAAAATGATGTTCTAAAGATAGTGGAAATTCTACAAGAAAATTCTGGCTTTTCAGCGTGTTTTTATTTATTAATGTATTTGCATTTAGCATTGGCAGAGTCTAACTACCAAACCTGTGAGTAAAGACGTGTCGTCTCAGCCCCGTGAAGTGCAAAGTGTGCAGACAACCCAGATCTCTCATTTTTTTTCATTTGTTAACCAATTGCTCCTTCATTCTTGACCTTTTAAACCCAGACATATTCCTTTTTATTTTCTTCAGCTGTCAGAACCATTTGATAACATATCTATTTTATATTTTTAGTAGAAAATATTCAGCAAAGCTTAAAAATTACAAAGTAATTATGCAAATCAAGAAAAGGAAGTTAAGAGGGAAGAGGCAACAAAGATTAAAATTTCAAAACCATACACATTCTGAATTTATCATTTCCTGGAACAGATATAAAAAGAATTCAAAATGTCTTCAATTTCAAAGTTAAAAACAGTACCAGTGAATAACCTGGAGACTGTGGATTTATTGCCTAGTTCTCATGTACTTAGGCTTCCAGATTACTCAAGCTTCACGTTAGCCCATTCTAGAACACTGCAATCTCCTTTGGCTGAGACCAGCAGGCTAACATAAGTCAGGATCCTCAGAGCATGGTCACAGGACCAGCAACATTAGCATCACCTGGGAACTTATTACAAATGCAAATTTTCATGCACATCCTTCCCTTGGCCTGACTGAATCAGGAGCTTCAGAGTTGTAGCCCAGCCATCTGTGTTTACCAAACCTTGTAAGTAATTTGATGCACACTCAAGTTTGAAAGCCATTGATTTAAGCAGGGAATAAGCAAACTCCGCAAGCTAAGGAACATAAAGCAAAATGGGAAATAAAAAGACATGAAGAAAGGTGGAGAGAAAAAATGAAATAATAAAGCACATTATGAAAAGGAGAGAACAGTAAAAGAATATATTTTATGAAAAAAGGAAAAGGACCCTAAATCCCTTGTTTAAAGTAATGTCTACATCCTGTGTCCTTGGGGGGGGGGGGGGAAGAGTATATATTGGCCAAAAAGTTCGTTCTGTTTTTCAGTAAAAATAAAAGACACATTTTTAATTTTCACCTATAACTTTATTGAACAATGTATTCACTGTTTTGTTCACTATCTTCTGACATCTTTCAGGCAACTTCATAATTCCAGCTTCACAAAACTTTTTATCTTTTTGAGCAATGAACTATCCCCTATGCCTTTTGCAGTCTTCCAAGGAATTGAATTTTTTCCATTAAGAGAATTTTGTAAAGATGAAAATAAATGGAAATCCAAAGGTGCAAATGTCTGGTGAATACAATAGATGAATCAGAACTTCCAAGCCAAACTGTAACAGTTTTTTTGCCTGGTCATCAAAGAAACATGCGGTCTTATATTATCCTGATGGAAGATTACATGTTTTCTGTCTTCTGTGGACTATTTCTGGACACTTTTCATCTAGTGCTGCTTTCAGCTGCCCTAATTGGGAGCACTACTTTTTTTTTTAATTATATTTTACTGATTATGTTATTACAGTTGTCTCAATTTTTCCCCCTTTACCCCCCTCCACCCAACACCCCCTTCTCCTCCAGGCAATCCCCATACTATAGTTCATGTCCATGGGTCATGCCTATAAGTCTTTTGGCTACTCCATTTCTTATATTGTACCTTAAACCCCCCTGGGTATTCTGTAACTACCTATTTGTAGTTCTTAATTCCCTTGCCTCTTCACACCTTGCACCCCCTCCCCCATCTGGAAACCCCCTCCCCCATCTGGAAACCATCAAATTGCTCTCCATACCCATGATTCTGTCTCTCTTCTTCTTGGTTGCTTAGTTTGTTTTTTAGATTCAGTTGTTCATAGATATGTATGTATTTCCATTTTATTCATAGTTTTGATCTTCTTCTTTTACTTCTAAATAAGGGAGCAGTGCTTGTTGGAATTAATCATTTGATTTTCAGGAAGGAGCTCATAATACAGGACTCCCTTTCAATCCCACCATACACACATCACCTTCTGCGGTATATTAGAAGGCCTTTAGATTTCTACTTGCCTGTCATTACTTCCAAAAGCCTTACTATTAAGCCTGTGGGAAAACCTACAGGCCTTACCCCACAAATCTGGTAACAACAGTCTTCATATATGGTCTCATAGTGGACACTGTATTGGTCCAATTAACTTCCTGCCCCCTCTATTACACTGTGAGCTCTTTCAGCACCAAGTTGTGTTCACCATGTGGTAGTTGTTAGCGGCTCTAATCACAAGACCCTTGCTCACACAATTAGTTAAGTGAATAGGGGGGTGAGTATATAACTGCACAGTAAACTGCATTTGGTTCAGGAAACTTCTTTAAACTTAGGCTTATTAAGACTATTTAATTGGACAGTAAACTTCCAAACACTTCCTAATGGCTGTATCATTTGATACTATCATTAGCATTGCATGATATTTCGGGTTGCTCCCTTATCAACACCAACAATCAGTATCTTCAGTCTTTTTAATTGTAGCCCTTCCAGAGTGTGAGTAGAGATGTCTCATTGTAATTTTAAGTTGAATTTAACTATTAAACGATGATACTGAGCATCTTGTGTTTATTGACCATTCATACATCTTATTGGTATATTTATTAATCTTTTTTGTTTTCTTCAGTTGATTATTGGACTTCAAGTTATTGATTTGTACATGTTCTTTATATACTCTAAATTCAAATCCTTCTTCAAATATATACTTTGCAACTATTTTCTCCCATTCTGTGGCTGGCCTTTTCATTTGTTAATGGTGTACTTTGGAGAGAAAAACTTAAAGTCCAGCTTATCATGTTTTTCTTCTATGGTGCAGTCATACCTTGGTACTCGTTGGCTTCAGAACTCATCAAACCTGCACTCATTACATTTTGACAAGAAAAAAATGTTTCATCACTCATTGCTTGCTCTCCACTTAGCACCCCTCTCTCACAGTGAAACAGAGGTCAATACCTCAGTACCATAATAGTTCAGTACTCATCAGTTTGGGCACTTATCTGAGTTCTAAAATGAATTAACAATGAGTACTGGGATACTACTGTACATGGTTTCTTGGGGCAAAGAAATCTTGTCTAACCCAAGGCTGCAAAGATTTCCTTCTAGAGCTTTTAAGTTTTTGCTTCTGCACTCAAGTCTATGATTCTTTTCTGTGATCTAAGAAATCTTTATTTAACACAAGGTCATCAAATTTTTCTTCCATTTTCTTCCAGTAGTCTATTGTTTCAGCATATATGTTTAGGCCTATGATTCATATTAAGTTAATTTTTGTAGATAGTATGAGGATACAGATTTTGTTCTGGCATCATTTGATGAAAAGACTATAGTCTACTGAATTACCTTTGCAACTGAGCATATATGTGTTGATCTCTCTCTGGACCCTCTGTTTTATCCACTAACATATATCAATCATTATACTGTCTTTATTTTTATGAATGTATAGCAATTCTTTTTTAATCATATGTTATTGATTATGCTATTACAGTTGTCCCATTTCTCCCCCATCATTCCCCTCCACCCTGCACACCCCCTCCCACCCTAATTCCCCTCTTTACTTCATGTCCATGTGTCATAAGTTCTTTAGCTTCTACTTTTCCCACACTATTCTTGCCCTCCCCGTCTATTTTCTACCCACCATCAATGCCACTTATTCTCTGTACCTTTTCTCCCTCTCTCCTCCTCCCATTCCCCTGTTGCAAACCCTCCATGTGGTCTCCATTTCTGTGTTCCTGCTCCTGGTCTAGATGTTTGCTAATTTTGCTTTTGTTTTAGGTGTGGTTGTTAATATCTGTGAGTTTGCTGTCTTTTTACTGTTCATATTTTTATCTTCTTTTTCTTAGATAAGTCCCTTTAACATTTCATATAATAAGGGCTTGGTGATGATGAACTCCTTTACCTTGACCTTATCTGAGAAGCACTTTATCTTCCCTTCCATTCTAAATGACAGCTTCGCTGGATAGAGCAATCTTGGATGTAGGTCCTTGACTTTCATGACTTGGAATACCTCTTTCCAGCCCCTTCTTGCCTGGAAGGTCTCTTTTGAGAAGTCAGCTGACAGTCTGATGGGAACTCCTTTGTAAGTGACTCTGCCTTTATCCCTTGCTGCTTCTAGAATTCTCTCCTTCATTTTAATCTTGGCTAATGTAATTATGATGTGCCTTGGTCTGTTCCTCCTTGGGTCCACCTTCTTTGGGACTCTCTGAGCTTCCTGGACTTCCTGGAAGTCTATTTCCTTTACCAGATTGGGGAAGTTCTCCTTTATTATTTGTTCAAATAAGTTTTCCACTTGTTGCTCTTCTTCTTCCCCATATGGTACCCCTATAATTCAGATGTTGGGACGTTTCAAGATGTCCTGGAGATTCCTAAGCCTCTCCTCATTTTCTTGAATTCATGTTTCTTCCTTCTTTTCTGTTTGGTTGTTTCTTTCTTCCTTCTGGTGCACTCCATTGATTTGAGCCCCAGTTTTCCTCCCATCACTATTGGTTCCCTGTGCATTTTTCTTCATTTCACTTATTGTAGCCTTCATTTGTTCATCTAATTTGCAACCAAAATCAACCAATTCTGTTAGCTTCCTAATCAC
Organism: Anoura caudifer; assembly: GCA_004027475.1. Lineage (NCBI taxonomy): Eukaryota > Metazoa > Chordata > Mammalia > Chiroptera > Phyllostomidae > Anoura > Anoura caudifer. Next base: position 83,771 of record PVKU01004925.1, read on the forward strand.
GAGAGCTTTCAACTGTGCTTCTGATAGGTTGACCACCTCCTGGTCGCTCAGATGAATTAGCTCCGGGGCCCCGGTCTGTTCTCCTGTTTGAGCCATCCTTGGTTTTGGGTTTTTTGGGTTTTTTTTTTTTTTTTGGTCTTTTTGTTTTTGTCTGGTCACGGCTGTTATGTAGTGAGGGGCAGAGCCTTAGGCGTTCACCAGGGTGGGGCAGCCCAGTTGCTGGGTTGTGGTGCTGGATGTGAGTGTGGGGTCTGAGAGGAAACAATGGCACTCGCTCGGTGCTCTCTCAGATTCCAGTCACTTCAGCCGCTTTTCCCAAGCAAATTGGGCCCTTCTGGTGCTGACCTCCACTTGGGTGGGCATGCGCACACTCCAGGACCCCGTGGGTCTCCCCAGCGAACTCTCCTGTGAGGCTGGGACTCCCTCCCGGCACCTCAGCCCCCACAGGTATTTTCAATGGATGCTTTCAGGCTTCACTTCCTGGCGATGGGGCCCTGCATCACACATTCTCTCTTGCTGCCCATTTTCACCTGGTTTATCTGCACACAAATGTGTGTCCGAGGTCAGCCACCTTGTGCACCCGGCTTGGCCTCCTTGCGTTCAACAACTGCAGCCTGTGCGCCTAGGGTGACTACACACCTGGGACCACCAGCCATTATCTTCTCCCGCCATGACCTACTCCACCTGCTGCCGACTCCACCCCTTACCAGTCTGGGTGAATCATTGTGGGACTCCCGTACAATTCAATTTTCTCTCTGTCCTGGGTGGGGTTTTTTTTTGTTGTTGTTGTTCTATATTTTTGTTGTCCTTAATCTTGCTTGTGAGAGGAGGCACAGCGTGTCCACCTATGCCTCCATCTTGGCCAGAAGTCCTATAGTAATTCTTGAAATCAAGTAGTTCAAGTCCTTTAGTTTATTTTTTAAACCATTTTGGCTATTCTAAGCCCTTTACATTTTTATTTAAATTTTAGAATCAGCTTGTCAATTTCTACCAAAAAAAGCTTACTGAGATTTTTTATTAGAATTTCATTGAATATATAGATAGATTTGTGAAGAATCATCATTACAAAACACTGAGTCTTCTGTCTATAAACATGCTATATCTCTATATTTATTTAGATAATCTTTACTTTTTCTCATCAAAGTTTTATAGTTGTCAGTGTAATAGGTTTTGCATATATTCAGTTACACTTACCTCTCTATATTGCATGGGTTTTTTTTGGGTGGATGGCTTGTTGTTTTATGTTTTTATCACCCTTTATTCCCCTTATACCCTCTTCCATCTTCACCAACCCCATTTCCCCCTCATTTACTACATTTGTATTGTTAATGGTTCTATCTATTAAATTTTAAATTCCAATTATTTGCTGCTAATATATAGAAATACAGTTATTTTGTGTTTTGCTCTTGTACCCTGCAACCTTGCTACACTCACTATTGTTCTAGTAATTTTTTTAGAGATTGATTACTTACAATTCTCTAAATAAATAATTATGCTGTCAAAGATAATGAGAATTTTGTTCTTATTAATCTGTGTACTTTTTATTTCTTTATCTTCATACATCACACTGACTAGGACTATCACTACAATGTTAAGCAGAAGTAGTTGGTGCAAACAATCTTGCACATTCCATTTCTTACAAAAAACATATTCATCTTAGTCATCACATTGATGTCAGCTATAATGATCTAGTGGTGGTTTTCTGTAACGTTGAAGAAATACTCTTATATTCCAAGGTTGCTAAGGATTTTTTACCCTGAAAATAAGTTGATGTTTCCCAGAGGTTTGATTGTTGTGTTTGTTTTGTTCACCTGTCTTGAGGTGATTGCATGGTTTCTTATCCTTGCTGTTAATGTGAAGAATTACATTGAATACTTTTTTAAATGTTAAACCAGCTTTGTATTACCATGTAAACTCCAAGTGGTCATAATGTACTACTCTTTTTATCTTTTTTTGGACTTGATTTGCTATTTTTAAGGCTTTTTGTAGCTGTGATCATGAGATATATTGGTATGCAACTTTCTTGTAATGTATTTGTCTGTATTGGGATAATGCTGATCTAATAAAATAAATAAGGAAGTATCCTTTTTTGTCAGCTTTCTGGAGGAGTTTGTGTACTAGTGGTATTATACTTTCCTTAAATTTGGGAAGACTTCACCAACAAAACCAACTGCACCTAGATTTTCTTTGTGAAAAGAATTTTAGTTACAAATTCAATGCTATAAGTCTATCTATGCTATCTATTACTTTATGGGTATGCTTTGTATCTGTCTTTGTCTTTCAAGGAATTCGTCTTGTTTATCACACTGTCACAGTTGACATGAACTTGTTTATAACACTTCCTTATCTTTTTTATCTTTTGTAGGACCTATACTTATGTTCTTAGCTTTATTTCTGATATTGGTAATTTGTGTTTTTTTTTTCTTTTTCTGGATTAGTTTTACAACATATTTAGTAATCTCATTAATATATATAATGAACCAGACTTTAGTTTCTTTAATTTTTTGTCTGTTCATAGTTTATTTTATTGATTCCTGTACTTCCTTCATTTCCTTCCTACTTCTTACTTTGAGATCAGTTGGATAGTTTTTCCCTTAAGGAAGAAGCTTAAATCATGGAACCATTTGCTTTTCTTATGTAACAACCATTTAATGCTATAAATTTCATCCCAAATACTACTGTATTTCAAAAATTTTGGCATGTTGTGTTTTTGTTTCCATGCAGTTAAATGAGTCTGATTTTTTTTTCATTGACCCAAGAGTAGGTAGAAGGGTGTTGTTAATTTTCAAACTTTGGAGAATTTTGCAAATACTTTTCCATTTTCTTGTTTCTAATCTAATTCTGTGATATTGGAGACCATGGTTTGTATTATTTTAATATTTTAAGTCATAGAATATGCTCTATTTAGTCAGTGAATATTCCCTGTGTGCTTAAAAAGTATGTGTATTTTGCTATTGTTCTGTAGAGCGATACATAAAAATCAGGTCAACTTGGTTAATAGTGTTGTTCAGCTACTTTATATCCTGACTAAATTTTGTCTACTCGTTCTATCAATTACTGAAAGAAGACTATGGACAACCACAATTTTAAGTTTTAATTTGTCTATATCTTCTTCTGATTCTGTCAGCTATTTTTTTATACTTTGAAATTGTGTACATATTTAGGATTGTTATATCTTCATGATGAGATTCATTCATCCTTAGGAAACATCTCTTTGTCATTGGTAAACTTCCTTGTTCTAAAATCTATTTTGGAGACTTCTGGCCAAAATGGAGGCATAGGTAGACACACTGTGCCTCCTCGTACAACCAAAAGAAGGACAACAACAGATTTAAAAACAAAAAACAACCAGAACTGACAGAAAATCAAACTGTATGGAAGTCCAACAACCAAGGAGTTAAAGAAGAAACATTCATCCAGACCGGTAGGAGGGATGGAGATGGGAAACCAGGCGGAGAGGACTTGCGCCAAGGTGGCTGGAGGACAGGGTGGGCAAGGCAGCAGCAGGTGGATCAGGTGAGGCAGTGGCTGGTAGAGCAGGCAGTCCCACATTCATGTGTAGATAAACAGGGAGGAGCAACTGGGGAGAAGGACAGACCACAAAACCCAGGGTTCCAGCGTGGGGAATTAAGGCCTCAAAACCTCTGACTGAAAACACCAGTGGGGTTGAGCCAGCAGTGGGAGAAACTCCCAGCCTCACAGAAGAGTTCATTGGAGAGACCCACAGGGTCCTAGAATGTACACAAGCCCACCCACCTGGGAATCAGCACCAGAAAGGCCCAATTTGCTTGTGGGAAGTAGGGGAAGTGACTGAAAATAGGCAGCAGTGAAGGTTGCACTATATGAAATAATGAAAAATCTACAGGGAACTAACAGTGACAGGAAGGAAACCAGGACTCAAACCAATGGTTTGGAGCATGAGGAAGAAAGAAACATTCAATCAGAACAGAATGAAGAAATAAGATTACAAAAAAATGAGGAGAGACTTAGAAACTTCCAGGACATCTTTAAATGTTATAAGATCCAAATCACAGGGGTGCCAGAAGGAGAAGAGTAAGACTAAGAAATTGAAAACTTATTTGAAAAAATAATGAAGGAGAACTTCCCCAATCTGGCAAAGGAAATAGACTTTCAGGAAGTCCAGAAAGCTCAGAGTCCCAAAGAAGGTGGACCCAAGGAGGAACACAAGGCACATCATAATTACATTAGCCAAGATTAAAGATAAGGAGAGAATCTTAAAAGCAGCAAGAGAAAAGGAGACAGTTGCCTACAAAGAGTTCCCACTAGACTATCAGCTTATTTCTCAAAAGAAATCTTTCAGGCAAGAAGGGGCTGGAAAGAAGTATTTGAAGTCATGAAAGGCAAAGACCTACATCCAAGATTACTCTATCCAGCAAAAGTTTCATTTAGAATGGAAGGGAAGATAAAGTGCTTCCCAGATAACATAACATTAGAGTTCATCATCACCCGGCCCCTATTATATGAAATATTAAAGGGACTTATCTAAGAAAAAGAAGATAAAAAAATATGAACAGTAAAATGACAACAAACTCATAGCTATTAACAACCAAACCTAAAACAAACAAAAAAACAAACAAACTAAGCAAACAAAAGAACAGGAACAGAATCACAGAAATGGAGATCACATGGAGGGTTATTAGTGGGGGAGTTGGAAGGGGAGGGAGAGTGGACTGCATATAGGAAGGGGGAGGAAAGGTGCAGAGAATAGGTAGCATAAATGGCAGGTAGAAAATAGATAGGGGGAGGTTAAGAATAGTGTAGGAAATGGAGAAGCCAAAGAACTTATGTGTATGAACCATGGACATGAACTAAGGGGGTGGGTAATGCTGGAGGGAGGTAGGTGCAGGGTAGAGGGGAATAAAGTAAGGAAAATGGGACAACCATAATAGCATAATCAATAAAATATATTTAAAAAATAAAAAATATAAATAAATAAAATCTATTTTGGTCCTGGCTGGTGTGGCTCAGTGGATTGAGCTCTGGCCCAAACTGAAAGGTCACCAGATGAATTCCCAGTCAGGGCAAATGCCTGGGTTTCGTCCAGGTCCTCAGTAGGGGACTTGCAAGAGACAATTTATGAATGTTTCTCTTTTTCTTCTTCTCTCTCAAAAAATAAATAAATAAAATCTTTTAAAAAATAAAAAAATAAAATCTATTTTGTTTGATATTAGTGTAGCCACTCCAGCTTATTTTTTATTAGTGTTTGGATGATATTCTTTGCTCATCCTTTTCCTTTTAACCCATCTGCATTTATTTTTAAGGTGAGTTTCTAGTGGACTGCATATAGGAGGGAATTGCTTGCTTTTTTTCTTCCAAATTGGACAATCTCTGTCATTTAAAATGCATTTTTAAACCATTTCTATGTAATTAAAATTAATGTGGTTGAATGTATATCTACCACATTGCTATTTGTCCCACATACTTGCTGTTTTTTATTCTGTATTCTTTTGGATTAATTGAGCTTTTTTCATTATTATCCTACTTTACCTTCCCTATTGACTTATTAAATCTTTCACTCTGTTTAATTTTGAGTGATTGCTTTAAATATTCACAATGCACATCATTACCTTATCATAGTCTATCTTAAAATATTACATTATGAATAAACAAATACATTTTAAGAGCCCTATAACAATATATTCTATTCAACTCTGCCATTCTTTAAATTATAGATACCATAACACATTATTATCATTTTTGTTCTAGACAATATTTTACAAGAAAATTTACAAAGAGAAAATATTTTTCATACTTACCCACATATGTACCATAACTGATTTTCTTCACTTATTTGTGAAGCTATGAATTTCTATTTAATGTCATTTTTCTCTACATAAAGAACTTCCTTTGGCATTTCTTGTAATGCAGGTCTGAAAAAGTCATCATTAAAGATATTTACATTTGGTATATATAGAATACTAATTTGACCTTTTAAATTTTTTTCTTTCAGCATCATAAAAAGGTCACTTTATTTTCTTTGGGCTTGCATAGTTTCTGATAGAAGTCTGATAAAATTCTTATGTTATTTTCTAATTTTATATAAATAATATGACATTCCTGGTTGGTTTTAATATTTTACATTTGTCACTAGTTTTGTGTAATTTTATTATGATGTGCATTTGTTTCTGTCTTTTAAAACAGTAACTCTACTTTGGGTTTACTGAGTTTTTGAAATATTTGGGACTTTAACATTTTCATCAAATTTGCAAAATCTTATCTTTTCTTCAAATATTTGTTTGCCAACATTTTGGTCTTCAATTAAACATATGTTATACCACTGTATATTTTCCAGTTGGTCATTGAGGCTTTGTTTATTTTTAATTCATCATGTTTTATTTTGGATTTTTCCTATTGCTATGACTTTAGTTTTACTGGTATTTTTGTTGCCAATATGGAGTCTTTAATAATTCCCAGTCCGTGTGTTTTTTTAGGTATTATATCTCTCATCTCTACAAGTTATATTTAAATTATTTTTATATGTTTCATTTCTCTCCTAATTGTGTTCATGTTTTCTTTATATCTTTTTAAATATATTTTATTGATTATACCATTACAGCTGTCCCATTTTATCTCCCCTTTATCCCCTCTGCCCTGCACCACCAGCATTCCCCCACCTTCATTCATGCCCATGGGTTGTACACACGAGTTCTTTGGCGTCTCCATTTCCTACACTATTCTTACCCTCCCCCTGTCTATTTTGTACCTACCATTTATGCTTCTTATTCCCTGTACCTTTTCCCCCATTCTTCCCCCTGGCCCTCCCTGCTGACAACCCTCCATGTGATTGCCATTTCTGTGAATCTGTTCCTGTTCTTGTTGTTTGCTTAGTTTGTTTTTGTTTTTATGTTCAGTTGTTGATAGTTGTGTTTGTTGTCATTCTACTGTTTATATTTTTTATCTTTTTTCTTTTTCTTAGATAAGTCCCTTAAATATTTCATATAAAAAGGGCTTGGTGATGATGAATCTTTTAACTTGACCTTATCTGTGAAGCACTTTATCTGCCCTTCTACTCTAAATGATAGCTTTGCTGAGTAGAGTCATCACTTGGATGTAGGTCCTTGCCTTTCATGACTTTAAATATTTCTTTCCAGCCCCTTCTTGCCTGTAAGGTCTCTTTTCAGAAACAAGTTGACAATCTTATGGGCACTCCTTTATTGGCAACTGTCTCCTTTTCTCTTGCTGCTTTTAAGATTCTCTCCTTATCTCTTATCTTGGGTAATGTAATTATGATGTGCCTTGGTGTGTGCTTTCTTAGATCCAGATTCTTTTGAGTATGGTGGAAAAATAGAGGAAGAAGTGAAAGCTATACAAAATGAAATAAAGGAAAATGTTTCTTTGTATCTTGTACATATGAAATATATTTCTTTTTCAATTTTTTCTTTTTATATTTCTGAATCTGTTTTTATTTACTTATTTTCTTATTGCTATGTTTTATATTTCTTTTTTTTTTTCAAATTTCAAGTGATTTTTTTAAAAAATTATCTTTAGATTTTTCCATTTTGGGGCAATGGATTTTTGTTGTACTTCTTTAAATGCTAGTATTTTTCCAGCACATACTTAAGTTAATTGTGCACTAGTTGATCCACTGGTTACATGGATTTAAATACTTTTGGTGCATATCTAGGTTTTATTTTTGCTCCAACATAGCCCCACTTCTAAGTTATGCACTTTCTATGATACCTACTGAAAACCCCAGGTGTCTTCACCCTGTCTTCAGTTAGAGGGAAGAAAAAATTCCCAGTCCTGTGTGAGCTCTGAGAATTTTTGTCTTATAGACCCAAGTAACAGTTATTTCCTTGGAAGTTGCTCCTGTCTGGCCTTGTGTAGTTTCAGCCTATGCATTTGCAAATTATGCTCAGTCAAGCAGACTCTTATGTATGTACATTTTGGGCACTCTTTAACTCCTTCCTCCCAGTACTATGCCTCACAGATTCTAGGCTCCTTGACATTCTGAACTCTAGCATCTCAACTCTTCAAGATTGCTAGATTCTGTTTGTGTTTCTCCTCCCTGGGCCACAGTCCAGAAATTTTCTTAAGGCAAAAAGTGTTTGCCTCATTTGCATTCAGAAATTTTGAGCGTATAAATATTGATATCTGCTGGCAAAGAGAAATTATTTTTTAAATCACAATAAATAGTATGCTTAATGTTTAACGGCATCAGTGGAGTTTTGTGGGGAGGGGGGTGGCTGGGGGAGTGAGGGCACAGGGATTACTGTGAGAATCCTGCAATTATATTGGAAATGCTCAGATAATTTTCTGAAATTTGGTTTCTCAGTTTTGTGATAAATTAGATTCACAACTAAGCTTTACCTTGCTTCAGTCATTGCATTAAGAACAGAAAATAAAACATTGATAAGGCATTTTTCTCAAAATATGTAGAGTGATGAGTATTATTAACCTTCTTTCACAGATAGAGAGATTGCGGTACTGAGAGTTTAAAGACTTGTCAAAAGTCATACAGCCAATAAATTGTTGGAGTCAGAACAATCTCAGTCATTAACTTTTATCTAAGGGTTTAAAATATTTATGTCTATAACCTGCACATGTAAAGTATCTTGGAATGTGTAATTTTGCTGGAAAGCTTCCTTTTCATTCAAAAAAATTAATTGGAATTTTTGTTTCTTCTTGATGCTAGTGATTCTCTGTGTGTAAAATTCAGCTTTCAGTATGACACTTATCTAGAGTTTTGAATTATTAGTATACACATTATCTTAATTGCTATTGTAAGTTTAAAACAATATTATCCACATCTTCCCAGGTGTCACAAGACTGTGAAAACAATGAAGTGTTGACCTTAGTGTTTAAATTTGACACCTGAATATTATAGGATCTCAAATCACCACTGAGGTGCCTCCCAGTATCCCAAGTCCCTAGGGGAGCCTCACGTGTGAGTTGCACTGTCAGGATTGTCTCACTACCTTCTCTCCAGACTTCCTTCATGCATGCGCATGCGTGTGTGCAGAGACACTCACACACAAGCTCACACTTCTCATTGTATACCAGCTCCTGAAAATCGCCCTCATGGGAGGGAGAGATTTTGCATTCACTCAAATTGACCACTCCGCTAAAAATACTTTAAATCAATGGCTTCAAGCCTATCACTTTCACCTACTATAATCCTATTAGTGACAGTGATTCACTATGGAATCGATTCTCAGGTAGGAAAGCATATTTTTGAAACCCAACACCCAATGCAAACCTCTTGCCCAGAGATTCTGATATACCGTTTCTTTTACTTCACTCTCCATCCCCAGCACTGAGAATTGCTGCTCAAAATCAATGCCATAGCTAAGGGCTAAACACAGAATACTGTTTATTGCAGGAAAAAGCAACTAAAAGTTTCCACTCATTGCTATAATCCCATATATTCTTCTATGATGAAGAATATAAAATATATAATGGTTCCAGTACAGAACTTAAAAAGATTGATTTAATTCAACCTTTGGCTTCAATGTTCAGATAAGGAACAAAACCTATGTTCTAACATTCAGAAGTCTTGGTTTTCATGTGGCTCCATCTTAGAAAGGAAACGTATTTGGATTACCCAGCAAAATGCCAATGATAGCCAGAACCCAGCATAAAGATTCAGGTTTAGTAAAATCACACCCCAATGCCTTTGGAGAGATTATGTTGGATTAATGATTTTTAAAAGTTGAATTATGAATTATTTTACAATGAGGTAGCATAAATTATATGATTATTAAATGATTAAAAGAAGTTTGCTTTGAAAACAGAACAGCTTTCTTGTGAGTAATGGTTTGCCTAAGAATCTGATTACCCATAATTATTAATAGTTTTTAAAGATGAATGGTATGTTTTAATCACTTTAAGTTTTCTAAATATCCATCTATGATTATAGACATAAAATGTTCATTATGTTTGAATTTCATACATTACATTTTTAGGCAGATTCAATCAATGTTTTCAAATGATGATGCCTATAATCAACTTTTAGGGTTTTAGAATAGCACTTGATTATCCTTCAGAAATAAACTGTATATATACTTATCTCTAACTTTCAAATCTGCAAATACTTTATGTTATAAATTACTAGTATTCTGTCATTAGTTGCAATATATATTCATAAAAATATAGTAAGGTATTCCTTTTTTAAAAATTGCCCTTTCTGTCCAAACCCTTTAATTATAATTTTACCAGAACTACAGTAATAGATCAGGTCATCTCTAGTGGCACATTGTAACATTTGATTCTTACTATTTGTGTAAATAAACGCAATGCTTACCATTCACAATGGCCACTTCCATTCGTAAACCAAAAACGGACATATTCCATGTGAGCTTTATTGCTGTAAGAGAACACTGCTTTCATATATTAGGCATGACAACCTTACTTTATTTAAGAGAAAACCTACAGAATTGCTCACCACTGATTAAGGAAGACATATTCTTCTAGGCCATTTAAAAACTTATCCCCTAGTCCTTTTGCCTATTCAAATCCTAGAACCACTCAGTGTGCCTCCCTAGTGCCCAAAGAACACTGTTCAAAGCTACATTTTATAGAAGAATGTGCTGCACGTCAAGTGATTCAAATTGTAAACAGACTTAGGAAGGGCAAACGCACAGACTCGAGGGCTGACCAAATAGACCGACCTTCTCACCAACCTCTTTCCCAAGCCTTTTCTTTAACTGTATTCAGTTCAGAAAAGTAAAAGCAGCAGAAAAAATATTAAATGAAAACTGATCCTCAGTAGCTGGATCTTCAGCTCTTGGTTGTCCACCCATCCCACCTTGCACATCAAAGAGCAAAGGGGAAGGGACACCGCAGAGGAGCAAGGAAGAGAGAAAAAGAGAGGTTATTTGCTGGCCGTTGGAGATCTGGTTACCAGCCTGAAAAACAAGAACAGATGTATTCGCATGATTATAAAATAAAATGCCTTTCAAATAACTTAATCTTTGGGAATATTACAGTGTATACATTTGTTTTTAATTCCCCAGGGACAGGCAACAGACTGTGGGATCCTTTGTTTACCCCTGGGTATAAAGACGGAAGATTCTTAGATACATCTCTGAATTCATGGTAGTGAAAAACACGTGTGGAAACCAAGAGGATTACAGTATTATCCTGCTATTGTTTTCTGCACTATATCCACTTCAATCTTCAGGAAAATGAAAACAGAAACAGGCCCAGGAGATTATAAACAGGCAGTTGCTGTTGAAGTCTGCTCTGCCCATGTTGATATAGCCCAGGATACAGGTTTGTTTCTTCAGGTTCTATCAAAAACCCACTCTGAATGTGAAAAGAATTAGTGGAGGTGAAATCACCCAAAAGGCAATTACTGTCTTTTCTCCCCTAGGAGTAGATTTCAGCCAAGCAGACACAAAAATATAAAGTTTCTGTCATAGCTGAAGAGTTCAAAGCCAAGAGGCAAAGCACATGGGCTTTGGAAACGTTCGTGGTTAGTGGTAGGTAATAAAGAATATAAACGCAGCAGCTCAGACTAAATATAAATTTAGAGAAAAGGGGAAGAACAGTGCGTGCTGCTCCCCCATGCTGTGCTTCCCTCGGACGGACGCAGACTTCATTTTCCATTTGGCACAGAAAGAACCTGGACCCGCCCCAGCTGGATCACTCAAAGAGCCCTCCAAGTGTTGTGTCCGCAGGGCCCACTTTTGCTCTGAACTAGATGACCCTGGGCCAGCTGTCAAAAGGCTGAGCCTCATCGGGTAGCACCAGGTCATCAGGGTCAGGAATAAAAGAAAACTGACTGGCTCATAGGATTACAATAACGTCACGCAAGGTCGGCTCACTTTTTCCGTTCCAAGCCAGGGCTGGCCTGTAACGGTATACGGTAATATTAATAACAACAGGGACAACCAACACCTTTCAGGGAATGGTTTCAAAATGCTTTCCAAGGAAAGGCTGGTTATTAATTCCCCAAATGACAGATAAGAAAACTCAAGCAGAGAGATGGAAAATGATTAGACTCAGGGTGCACATGGGAGTCGGGTCACAGCTGAGAGAAAGCACCGAAGCCGGCTTCGCAGATCAGGTTCTGGTCCTCAGAGAACCATTCGACTCCGTTGGAGCCTTCCTTCTAAACAGACGGCTCCGTGCTCAGGCAAAGCCTCTGCACTCACGTGTTGGTTTAAAGCCTTCCGGTCCCATCAGCTGACCTCCTGATTTAAACAGGTACACAGGTTGTCTTTACTGTTATTTTTTTTTTTTTACATCCTTTAGAAATCTGCTGCATATGCAAATAAAAAAGAACCAAACAAAATGCACAATTAAATAGACAGATGTGTTTACTTCTCATGACAGTTCAAAAAGGTATTTTAATGGATCCACATAGATAAACTCATCTCAAAGGTACATCGTTTCATGTTCCCTTGAGTAATTCAAATAATAGCTTGTGATTTATGTAAAGTAGGATCAAGCTTTCAAACTTTTCTGTCAGACTTATCAGCTACTGTTATCCTTCCCTATTTATAGTGTACAATGATATTGGAGTCCCTAAAATATCTGGGCCTTCCTTTTAAGCAGTTGACACACATTGACTAAGCACTTACTAATGTTCTTAAAGAGACAGCATTACCTTGCCATTAGGAGCAAGGACTTGAGGGCAAGCTCCACTCTTAATGAGCTAGGGGATGTAACCTTGGCAAGGTCCTTAACTTCTCTACCCAGTTGTCTCATCTGTAAAATGGAATGAGAGGAATCACCTGCTTCTTAAAGCTGTTGAGAGGATGAATGAACCAACACACAGAGAGGGCTTATAGCGGTACCCAGTGCATGGGAGGCAACTGCATGCTCGTCAGTCCACCACAGAGCTTTCACTGTACGTATAGTAGACAAGTTCCATACAGCCACTCCTACCTGTGGGAAACGATATCATAATGAATAAGTAAGAAACAATGCATGCATTTGGCATAGTGTTTGGCTGAATGAGAACATAATAATACAGATAGTTAAGCAGAATGATAGTTTCAGAAGTCAAGGAAGACTTCCTGGAGGAAAGAATGAGGTTTTTCTCCAAACAGGAAAAAAAAATGCTCCCTTTATTTTCTTTGTCATTCATAGTCTCTCTTATATTATATACCACTTAGAGCAGTGTTTTTGTAAGGAAAGGATGAATTCAGAAATAATTAAACTTTAACAATAGAAAGTTTAACAATAGAAAAAAACACACAAAGCAATTAAGAGAGAGAATCCAAAGGTAGCTCATGGTATTTTAGAATAAGGATGATGGAAACTATTAAAGAAATAGGATCTGCTTACTTATTAACTGCACCTTAAAACAGCCTTGGTGTTCTGCTTTATTAACCAAGGCCTTATTCATCCTATTGGATTCATACGTAAGGTCTCCTTTTCATTTATCAAGTATGTTTTTCCCCCTACAACCTTCTAAGCACTGTTGGAGTGCTAAAATTTGGAAATTAATAATATATTCCTTGTCTTCAAAGTGCTCTTAAACAAGTATATTTTAATTAGCATGTTAATTTATCTAATCATAAATTCTTATCTAATCACTTTTTTCAAATTAGAAAATTAAAAAAGTGAAAAGGAGATTAATAAAATAATCATAAATCCATTACATAAGGATAACCACTCTGGTACACTTCCTTCTAGTCTTTTTACAGGTCTAATCAATAAATGCATGTGCAAATAGTTATGACTATACTACCTGTGCAATTTTAAAGTTGGCCTTTTCATCTATATCATAAAGCATTTTTTGAAGTCCTTAAAACTTTCATTAAAGGCATCATTTTTATTGTTGTATAATATTCCGTAAGATGGATGGTCCATGAAATAATTTCAACATTATCTAAAGATGAAAGTAAACCTACGACTAACTGAAGACATTGTAAATAGCTGTTCATTCACAGAGATGGTGCTGGGGAAGATGAATTCATCTTCTGAAACACAGGCCACCTTTACAAAGCCAATGGCCTCTGTAAAACCAACGACCTACAGAGCACAGGCTGTGTTAAAATAAAGCAGCCCCAGAGGCTGCCGGGACCTCTCACAGATCACTGTGGCCTCGTTCTGCTACATCCCATTCTACAACCCTTTTTCCCCAGGCTGGGAGCTTTACTGGTCAGGCAACTTTCCCATCTTCTGGACTCTTGGCAAGGAAAAGAACAGATACATGTGAGTTGCTGGGAAAAACAATCTAAAAACTTGACGTTCTCCTAATAACCTCACAACTTTCTTTAATAGAAACTAGTTAAAAATGCAAGCAATGCACAATGTGTGACTCTGCTGGTTGTCCACAGCACCCTAACTTATGTAACTCAGGCATTCCCATTTGTTTGCTTTCAGACTCACTTCCTTTCAGGGCCATGAAATTAAGTGGTTATACAAAATCAGCTGTCAAACTTGGCACTGCAGTCACATTTCCATGCCTGAGAAGACAGGCACTTTTCTAAAGAGTAGGAATATGAGGAACTTTCTTTACAACTAATAAAACTAACATGAGTTTATATTCAATAACATTTCACACCAGCATAGTTTTTCACACCTTTCATAATAAAGCAAATGGCCATGCTGTCTTCATATGGCATTTTCAGTTCTAGACCAGAGTCATATGGTGATCTGAATTTCTTCACATATGAGGAAAACAAATTTCATTGTGACATACTCACTGCATTTTAGTAGAGTTATAAAAAATAAACGGATGAGTTTTAGGGGTTTTTCCCATAAATATCCAATGTCTGACTATAGATAGGTACATTACAACTCGGAGAACCTAAAGCCTCCTGGAAGATGATTCATAGCCAAATATCTGTTTTACAATTTTCTTATTGGCTTCCATTGGGAAATCAAATGTGGGTTGCTGAAGAAAATTATGAAGACATAATAAAGTTACAAATAAGTATTTCCTCCTATATTCAATTTCAAATGCCACAATAATGCTGCAAAATAAATCACCCCAAAACTCAGTGTTTTAAATAATAAGCATCTGTTTTGCTCATAAGTCTCCATGTCAGCGACTGTGATGGCTCAGCTGGGCTTGGTTGGACAGCTCTGGCCAGGATTCACCCAGCTGTTGCCGATGAGGATGGCATCCGCCAGGACAACTGGGCTGATTTGGCTTTCCTCCCCATGTCTCACCTCCCAGCAGGCTAGCCTGGGCATGTTCTCATGGCAATTTCAGAGGAACCAGAGGCAAGCAGGAACACACAAGGGCTTTTCTAGCCTCTCTTTGTGCTATCTTTGCTAAGTGACACTTCCTTATCAAAGCAAGTCGAAAGTCCAGCTCAGATCCAAGGGACAGGGTGACAGACTCCACCCCTTTAGTGAGAAAGCTGCAAAGCCACATGACCAAAGGTGTAGCAAGAAGGAACAGGTGAAGAATTGGAATCGTTATCATAGATAATCTATCACAACTTTACATTTTTAAATAACAACAACAATTATAAAACAAGATAATTAAACTTTTTAAGAGGTAATTGGGTTTAATACTCTAAAGTACCACAGAAAATAAAAAGATGACCATAAATTAATAAAACAAATTAGATGTTGGAAAAAAATCAAGAGACCTTCTTCAAAACCATTCCTCAGTATCTTAATAGAAACAGAATGGTACTTCTTGATATCTTAGCCCCTTTTTTCTAATGACTGATGGAAGAATCTTATGTTTAGAAAGGTTTATCTGAATAAAGCAAGAAATAAGATAAAAAACAAAACAGAACTAGTAATTTTAGCTTCATTACAATTCTTAAAATAAACCATAGAGGTGCATTTTATCTCTGGGTACAAAATGCAAACTTTAGCCCTGACCAGGTGGCTCAGTTGGTTGGAGTGTCATCCCATACACCAAAAGGCTGTGGGTTCAATCCCTGGTCAGGGCAAATATGTAGGTTGCAGGTGCAGTGCCTGGTTGGGACATGTATTGGAGGCAACAATCAATGTTTCTCTCTCACATCAATGTTTCTCTCTTGCTCTCTCTCTCTTTCGGTCTCTCTCCCTCTCTTTCTCTCTCTCTAAAGATCAGTAAATATAGCCTCGGGTGAAAATTTTAAAATAAGAAAACTTCTCCAAGGACCCTCAGTCAGAGTAAAAAGAGTTCAAATTGAGGACTAAGTGGACTAACTGGACATCCAGGGGATGCACTGTTCAGTGTGGTGACTGTGGTAACAGTACGGCCTTGCATACTGTATTTGAAAGTCATTAAGAAAGTAGACCATTGCAAGACAAAAAATCTGTAATTAAGTGGAGTGATGGATAAGCAAATTTATTGGGGTGACCATTTTGCAATATATGCATATATCAAATCCTAATATTCAATTAAAAAAAGAAAGAAAACAAATATGGGACTAACAAAAGCAGGTGTTGCTTCCATATTACATCAGAAACATGTAACAAGTATTTGAAATCAAATAAATACTCTTCCTTCTGTCTAAAATATTTTCCCTCCCTCATCACCTATTAATTCTTCCCTTCCTTGAACCTCTTCAGTTCAAGGTTCATTTTTTCCGGTAAACCATCTTGACCACCCCTGTTACTCTTGGAGCCATGTACTTCTTCAAATAGTGATCACGCTTTCATATTTGCTTATGAAATATTTGGTTCCACATCTCCTTCACTAGACTGTCAGATCCATGGTGGCAGAGATCTTTTCTGGTTTTGTTCAGTTCTATCTTTGGACCCTGTATAGTTGCTGGCATACAATAGCTTTTAGTTTATGTCCAATAAGTGAAGAAATAGGGCAAAAGTAGTGAGAGCCTGGTTATTGGAAAGATGGTTGTAGTCTTATAAATAAGAGAGCACATCCATGGCTGATGAGACCTAAAAGTTTCTTCAAAGTGAAGTTTTAGGTAACATATTTCCAAATGAAGGGGCGAAATCTAAAATACACATCGTATCGTAACATTCTTATGTCACAGGTTCAATACATGAATATTTTGACTCATAGTAACAACTACATTTTATATTTTAGTAGTAAGAACCAAAGGAAGTCAATGTGAGAAATTTATCAGCAGTTCCTCCCATAGGATAAGCCCCCTTTTTCCCAGCATTTTTTCCAGAAAAGGAGGATGAAAGAGAATACATATTTTATACATGATTCAGTCTGCTGATGTAAAATCGAAGGCTTCACTGGGACACTCAGCAAGTGTCTAGTATTTTCTGGAGGCAGTTTGGAATTACATGCATTCTCTCTTTACCATGTACTTGCTCATGCTACAGTATTTTCTGTGATGGACAGTTGCTTGCCAGGGAATAATTTTTTTTTTCTGGTTGCAAACCAAAAAGTTGGAGGGGCTTCTTTTACCTATCCTGAAAAGATGTACCTAAGATTGAAGTATTTTACTTAAATTGATAATGGAATTGGAAATCGCTTCAAGAAGAACACTTTAGTGCCTGCCTGCCTGCCTGCCATGGTTACACATGGAATGAGGCATGTCCTCCACAGTCTCATACCCAGGTGAATACCTCATGTGTAGGGACATGTACATATCACACACAGGCTGCATTCAATCCAGTGGGTTGACTGAATGTCACCTCCTTTAAAATTCTCAGAATATAAGAGTTTTTTATACTAGATTAAATGCTACCATTTTCAACATAAAACATTCAAATGGAAAAAGAAAGGCCTTTTCATGGTGGACCCAGAAATATCATAAAAAATTTTAAAACCCAACTTCATCAGTACAGTCAACCCAAAAGCAGAACTGAGCTGAGGCATAAGGGTAGTCACATAATTTACTTCAATTCATTTTGGTTGCAAGATTGTGGCTCTAAATAACTAATTTACTGAATCACTTCTTTTCATTAAGGTATGCTTGCATTCACCCATGCATAATTTATATAAGAAAAAATATGTCAAAATAAGCTTTTTTGTTCATGTGTACTTGGGATTATCCAATAAATATATAATTATGACAACAGCACAGTGCTTAATATCTGGTAAATAATGAAGTAATAATTCAATGTGAACTTAGAAAATAAGTGAAAATAAAAGACAGAGAGAAAGAAAAGGAGGGAGGAGAGGAAAGAAGGGAATTAAAAGAGGAGAAAGGAAGAAGAAGAGAAGGCAGAAAAAAAAAGAAAAATCTGCATATATGATGTTAATTCATGCCCCACAATGAAAACATCTTACTCAGCAAAAAATATCTTACTGGTATTACACTCTATTGTCAAACTCCACTGGAATATATCCTTTTCCCCAAATATTAAATATTGATATAAATATATTTTGATAACATATTTCCACAACCCTCTTCTACTTTAATGTATTCAACTATTCTGAAACACACAGACCTGTGATAGGTCTTGAAATTAGAAATTACCAATATTTGATTTATTAGCTGAAGAAATTGAGATTAAAGAAGATACCTGTATAAATAAACTATTATATTAAAAGACTAACAATGTAGAACAAATAAGATCTTATTTTGGCACAAGAGAAGAAATTACAAAGTCCCTTGGGAAGAAGACTGGAGAGAAAACAGATGTGAATATTTCACAAAAGAGATGATGCTTGATCTAGGTCCTAAAGAATCCTTGGTGATTCAAAAGACTGATGACAGAGGGAAAGCATTAGGAGAAAGGCTTGGAGGTGGAGGCGGTAATCGCAAGAGCATGACAACCTGAAGAAGCAAGGTGCACTGAGGGTCCTATGATGGAAGCAGAGTTGGAACTTAAGAGAAAAAGGAAGATGAGTTGGGTGAGTAGACAAAGACTGAATCATAGAAGACCTTGGAAGGCATGCATGGATGATAATGATTTATTTCGTAGCCAGTGGATTTGAAGCATAGGAAGTAAAACGATATGGTTTTCTTTTTTTTTTTTTTTTTAAACTTAACTACCAACAATGTGGAAGACAGACTTGGAGAAACCTCGGGGAAAAAAGATCAATGAGCAAAATCTTAAAATAGTCCAGAAGAGAGATGATAAAGACCTGAAATAGTGCAGTAGTCTGAAATTGGAGACGGGTTGACAGATTGAGAGATGTTAAGTAAGTAGAACCTATAACATCCAGTGACCAGATGGGTATGAGAGATTAGGTATTGGCAGAAAAAGAGACAGTTGTAATTATGTCCAGATTTTTGGTATATACATAAGAGCAAAAGCAAGTCTAGAGAGAAAGATAATAATTTTGTTTTTAAATGTACTGAATTTTCCTGAGGAATATCTTCTTAATTACAACAAGAAGCTCTCCCTCCTGCGATCCTTCCCTCCCCTCAAAAAAAAGTAGAGAGCTAAGGAAAGAAGCCTGGAGCAGAGATATCGATGGCAGTCATCAGTGTCCAGGTCGCACTGGATGTAGCGAGCATTGAAAAGTCGCCCGGGTGTGCATGGAATTGAAAGGAGTGGCCAAGTGTAAACTAAGGAAATACCAACATCTAATGGGTAAATAAAAGAAGAGAGAATTGGACTGTGAGAAAGAGCAACTGAGATGCAAAGAGGAACCAGAAGCTGGTACAGGAAAGATTCTTATGGAAAAGGTTGTAGTCACTAATGAAGCCACAAAATTCACATGGTTAGCTTTATGGAATACAGACATTGTTATGTTGTTTGTTTTGAATTAACATTTACAAACAGAATTTGGAGACTGCTTTAGAACCTAAGTTTTTGTCCATTATACTAACTATTCCCATTTCATTAAATTGAATTAAACACTCTGAGGGTTAGAACAGATTCTTAGTTATGTTTCTGTGCCTAGCAGCACCTGCCACAGAACATAACACATAGAAAATGATGTTTGAGCTCTGGCCAGGTGGCTCAGTGGTTTGGAGCATCAGCCCATACACCAAAAAGGTTGTGGGTTCCATCCCCGGTCAAGGCATAAAAGTAGGTTGTGGTTCAGTCCCAGGTTGGGGCTTCCTGGTGTTTCTCTCTCACATTGATATTTCTCTCTCTGTCTCTCTCTCTCTATCCCTTCCTCCCTCCCTTCCTCTCTCTCTAAAATCAATAAGCATATCCTTGGGTGAGGATTTTTTAAAATGATGTTTATAAATAATAGATTCTCAGGTTTTAGTGAACTTGCATCTTCATTCCAATAATGAATGTGTTTTTGAATTATATAAAATCTTAATATGCAAATGATTCTGTATGTGTGTGCAAGAGAGAAAGAAAGAGAGAGGAAGAAAGAGAGGAGAGAATTTCTGGGTTTGAAGATTTTAATTTTCATTCATTCTGTGTGAATCACATTCTATCATATCTAGCAGAAAACAAGTACTTCTGACAGGTCTGGGCAAGTTGAATTTGCTTGGCTTCCCCTTTTCTAATAACTTGCTTTAGTTTATCTATATTTTTGCCATTTGAAATCTACTTCCATTCTTTATCAGTTTTAGCTGCATTTCTAGTCTCCTTTTGGCAGAATGAAAGGGATTCTAAACTTGGCATTTATGCGTTTTTTTACTCACTCACAATAATAAAAAGAGGTAATTTCTCTTACAGTGTGTGTCATATGAAAATAAAAAACCAATTGCATTGGTCACCAATCTTGCTAAGTTAGGCAGAGGTACATTTCAGTGTTACTAAATGGGATCAAGATGCTATTTGTTCAAGTCTATATCCCTCAACCCGTGGCAAGTTAAGACTTATTAATATTATGGAGGCCTTAGGCCAAGTTAATATCATAGAAAAGTTAAACCACAGGGTGGTCTATCCTAGCTCTTTCCATTGCTCCAAAATGAAACACGAGAACCCATTACAAAACACTATCTCCCTCCTCCCATTCTCAATAAAGTCTATCATATGCCAAGTTGAAATGCACCCATTACCAGAGTCATTGTGTGGATCAAGGGAAATGAAGCATGCTACCATGCTTACAAATTGTAATGCACTATAAAATGTCATTCAGGGCTTGCTTGCCCAACTCCCTTATCCCTCCCAATACAGCTCAGTATAGATCAAGAGCATGGAATTAAGAGAGGACAGGCCCCAGGAACTAAACCTACAAGTGGACTGAGGCAAACTAAGGGGACAAACAGAGAAGCAGGCCCTCAGAAGACGGAAGGGGCATGGCCATCCCTAGGGGGCAACTTAGACAAGCAGTTACTGATAAAGTATGAGTCCCACAGTGCACTGCCCCTGGGCCACAAGAAAGGGGGCAAGCTGACTCCTGAGAAGAGATTCTAAACAAAAAATGATCAAAGAAAATGGAGGGAAAGCAGGGACGGGTCATCAAGGAGCATGTTTAAAGGACACATGGACAAAACCAAAGAGGGGTTGAATTAATGGGGGGAAGTGTGGATGGGAAGGGTGGTGGGGAGTTGAGTAGGAAATGGAGACAACTGAACTTGAACAGCATTAAAACAATTAAAATTACATGATGTTAAATTTTTTAAAGGAAAATTCAGAAGAAATGTGATGAAAGGAAGGAGAAAGCCAGAATCAGCAGTCTTCTGGAGGAGCAGTTCCATGGGCCAGCTTCTTGCCCGCCTCGCTTGGAGACCAGGCTGAGGTGGCCTAGCTAATGGTTGTGGGCGGGAGGGGCAAGGGGCAGGGGTTCTACCTGAGGAAATCAAGGCCTGGAAAGGCAAATAAATCCTCTTCCCTCCTGTCTTAGCCCACATAACAGCCCTGGAAAAAAAGAAAAGAAAAAATTTAAGTATGGAGAGTAGTTTCTGACAGGCATGGCCCTGTGGAGACTTATGGACATCTTAGAGTTAAGTTCTTGGTGCTCCTTGAAAGCAACATCTTTAAGTCTCTTGTCAACATCTATTTAGAGGACTGAAAGAAACCAATTTTCTAGTAACAAAAATATTTAATTTTCAGAATAAAGAAATCATTACATGTACCTAATGTGTAGTAACATTTTATGAGGAATTGCCTTAGACTATAATTTTGTGCAATCGACAGATATTTGAAAGACAAATATAGGCTTAAAACAAATAGGAAAACAATCAGTTCTTCATGACAAATTGTAGCAAGTCTAGCACTGGTTGGTTGCAGAATTTCACTTGATACCAGGTGCCAGCTGAAAGGCTGACCTCAGCGCAGGTAGAATTACCATTTGTAGCTTCTACTTGCACTTTCAAAATTTGATCTAGTGCGGTCTAAACAGATGAAAAGCTTTCAATTTTTTTCATTAGAGACTGTTCTTAGTATGTTTTACTTGTTATGTAAAAGTCACATGTGACAATTTCAGTTTACTGGCATCATATTTCTGATTAATTCAGTGAAGTTTAGCTCACATTAATCACTGAGCAATCCAGTTTCCCATCAGGCCTGTGCTGATTCAACCTAGCCATCAAAGAGGCAGAGATGGGAAATCAAGGTCTCAGAGTAAGAGCTCCCAGAAATGCACATGAGTGGCCTTTGGTGTTGAAGAAAACTGTTACCAGATGTGGTCAATACACCCTAATTGAC
Source organism: Anoura caudifer (assembly GCA_004027475.1). NCBI lineage: Eukaryota > Metazoa > Chordata > Mammalia > Chiroptera > Phyllostomidae > Anoura > Anoura caudifer. Next base: position 106,073 of record PVKU01004925.1, read on the forward strand.
TTTCACCAATGAGTCATGCCCTTGTATAATTCTCTCCCCTTGAATCCTGGCAGAACCTATGCCTTGCTTCTAACAACAGAATGTGGCAAAGTTGACAAAATATTATTCCCATGATTATGTTGCATTATATAATACTGTCTAAATAGATTGGAGCAGGAGACTCCCACTTTGCTGGCTTTGAAGTCAGCTGTCACGCTGAGAGAGTGTCTAGAGAGGGTCATGTGACAAAGAACTGGCAATGACCTGTAGGAGCTGAGAGTAACTCCCAGCCAAGACAGCCAATGAGAAAACTGTGACCTCAGCCCAACAGCTGCAAGAAGATGAATTCTGCCAACAACCGGGTAGAGCTGAGACATAGATCTTTCCCCAGTTCAGCTTCTGATGAGGGCACAGGGCTGACCAGTACCTAGACTGCAACCTGGTAAGACACAAACAAAAAGCACAGCTAAGCTGTGCTTAGACTTCTAATCTACCGAAAGTCTGAGATGATAACAAATGTGTATTATTTGAAGCTGTTAGGTTTGTAGTAATTCATTACACACTCTAGAGAACAAATGCACTAGGAGCAACATTTAGCTCCTTGTCAATATTTCATTCACAGGAGTGTAGAACATTCCAGAGCCGAGAGGGCTCAAGATCTAGACACTGAATAATTGGCAGGACACTGAAACACAAATTTAGGCAAAGTTATGTGTGTGTGCATGCATGTGTGTGCATGTGAGGATGTCTGTGCTTGGGGGGTAAGGCAGACATTAGGTGATAAGAACTCAGCACAAGGTGAGAGCTGACAAACAACCAGAGTGGAGGGCTTAGAGCTTGGGGTTGGCTGGGTCTGTAAACGAGGTGTCTAACTATGGGGGGGTTAGCATAGTCAAGGCTGAAAACTGAGCAGGGTGTTTTCATACTTTTTTTGAGGTGGAGCAAAAAGAGAATCTCCTATTCAAAATAACTCTGAGTGGCTGAAAACTTACCAGCAGCTATACATTCCTGTTGTAAAGCATTACCTTTCATAGTCCTTAATTACAACACCATGGAAGAAAATAATCATTGGATTAGGTACATTCATGAAAACTCTGGTCAGCTGGGGAAGAGGGAATCTCCTGTGAAGAAAAAGAGATAGCAAACACAAAATTTATTACATAAATTTATTTGTTTTCTAATTTATTTAGTTTAATTTTATTCTTTCATTATTTATTCAAATACGTTTTCAATTTCTTGTTGTTCTTCTCCTTCTGGCACCCCTATAATTTGGATATTGGAACACTTCAGGTTGTCCCAGAGGTTTGTAAGACTCTCTTCACTTTTTTGAATTCTTCTTTTTTCATTCTGTTCCTGTTAGATGTTTGCTTCTTTCTTTTGTTCCAAATCGTTGATTTGAGTCCTGGTTTCCTTCCTGTCACGGCTCGTTTTCTGAATATTTTGCTTTATTTCACTTTGGGTAAAACTTTCATTTGTTCTTTCATTTTTTGACCAGTCTCAATCAGTTCTGTGAGCATTTTGATTACCCGGGCTTTAAATTCTCTATTAGATAGGTTGGCTATCTCCTCTTTGCTTAGCTCTCTTTCTGAGGTTTTGCTCTTTTCTTTCATTTTGGCCCTATTTCTTTGCTCAGGGCCCCTGATAGGTTGTAAGGCGGAGGGGCCTTAGGTATTCACCCGGGCAGGGCAGCCCTCCATGCTGTGTTAGGGCACTGCCTATAGGGGAGGGGCCAGAGAGAGAACAGTGCAGCTCCAGGACTTGTCTCTAGTGCACTTTCCAACGGACTCTCTTGAGAGACTGGGAGAAACTCCCACCATGGCAGCCACCACAGTCCACAGTCAGCTCTGAGTCTCAGTTTCCCCTTAAGTCAGCCCCTCCCATGCAGCCTGCCTACTCACCACAGCCAGCCTGCCCATCCGCAGGCTCACCGCCTCTCGGAGTTTTCTCTCCATCCTCTGCCTTACCAGTCTGGTTGTTCTGTTTGACTGTTTCTTTAATTCCATAGTTGTTGGAGTTCCATGCAGTATGATTTTTTTGGCACTTCTGGTTGTTATCAATTATAGCTTGGTTGTTATCCTCCTTTTGGTTGTACAAGGAAGAGAAGGGTTTCTACCTACACCTCCATCTTGGTCCTAATTTATTTAATTTTATTTTTTATTGTTGTTCAAGTACAGTTGTCTCCTCCCCCACCCCAGCATCCCCACTTCCCCCCCTCGATCCTACCCCACTTTGGTTTTGTCCATGTGTCCTTTATACATGTTCCTTGACATAAATTAAACAGTGACCTTCTTTTCCCCAAAATAAGCATGATTTTTAGATTTAGAATTGGGTTAAAACCCTTGCTTCTGTCTTTAATAATTTTTCAATTTAGATAAATTACTGAACTTCTCTAAGCTCAGTCTACTCACTTAGAAAATGAATTTAGTGGTAACTACTTCTGATTGTCACAGGACCAATGAGATGACAAAATAAGTAATGCAATGATTTAATTGTCTTCACCACAGTACAAAGCATAAACTGAAGTCTTATAAAAGTTCAGTAGCACAGAGAGCTAAACCTTTGTTTTGGAATCAGACTGGGAGAAGTTGAATCTTGGCTCAGTGGTTTATCTCTGTGACCTTTTGCAAGTTACTTAACCCTCTCAGTATTTTCTCATCTAAAAGGCATGAAAATAAATAACACCTACTTCACCGTGTTAGGTAAATATTAAATGAGACAATATATGTAAAAAATGGTTTAATTTTTCCTTAAATAGCAGGTTGCTGCATTGTCTGATTAGGATTGTTCAGCTTTGGAGCTAGCTAGTATTTTCTGATTGGATGTAACAACTTCCCATGTGCACCCTTTCATCCTTGTTTCTATTGCTCTTGATACTTTTAATTAGAATGATTAATGAACTATAGAATCCTTATTTATACAATTCTCTACAAGTAGAATTTCCAGACAGAGCTTTTTGATAAGTGTTTGTTATGTTGAATTGAACACAAGTTTGCAGCTTGATGAAAAATTTATGGGGTGCAGACCATGGGTTTCTCCATGTAACGCTTCTTGGCCTCAATGATATCTTCACAACCAATGTGTGTGCGCGTATACTTTTCAGTGGATGAGATGAGACCTTTTAGACTAATAGCAGGGGTTGATTTAGTGCAGAATGTTAGCTTGGGCATCAGCCTAAATCAAATCAGCACTGAATACAATGGGTACTACTGCATGCTTGGAATTGTGCTGCAAACCTTCCCAGCTCCATTTGCATCCCTCTGTATCACCACACACAAAGCACATTATGGACACAATATTTATACTCTTAGTTGTCTATGCCATAAAAGTGATGTATGTAAGATCAATATAACTATCATTTAGTAATATAGGATGGGTTTGGAAAATTTTTCATGGATGTAAATGTGAATTTAATATTCAAAGATAGAATCACAATTAAATAGCATTTGAAGACCTTGGAATACTTATAGAAAACAAGCTAATATTTGACCAGCTGGAGTCATAGACACATTGCTTAAAGGTTATAAAAAGTGATACTTTTAAATTCTGGCCTCTACTGAATACTAAAACTAATGTTTCACATACAAGATCTAGCTGGAAAAACATCCAGCCATTCTTAATATAACAAGAACAGTTTGCATTACAGCTATGTAACATGGCAGCCAAGGAGAGTGGACTGACATGCACATGTGTGAACAATGATGACTTCACTGTACTAGTCAGTGGGTATGATAAATGCCATTGAATGAGCGTGTGTACTGTGTGGCCATCCCATTCAAAATGACTGAGCAAGCAGAGCAATGAATATGCATCAAATTTTGCACTAAGCTTGAACATTCTCCTGCAGAAATTATTCAGATGATTCAGAAGGCTGCAGCTATGAGCAACTGGTGACTGGCAGCTTCATCAGGACAGTGCACCCACTCATGCTTTATGTCTCATGCAGAGTTTTTTGATGAAACATCAAATCACACAGGTAACTCAGCCCTCCTACAGCCCAGATTTGGCATCCTGCAACTTCTGACTTTTCCCAAAACTAAAGCTACCTTTGAAAGGGAAGAAATTTCAGACTGTCAATGAGATTCAGGAAAATAAAACGAGGCAGCTGATGGCAATTGAGAGAACTGTATGTGGTCTCAAGGTGCCTACTTTGAAGTGGAGTGAGGCATCATTGTCCTATGTACAATGTTTTATATGTTGTATCTTCTTCAATACGTGTCTTTATTTTTCATAGTATGTGGCTGGATACTTTCTGGACAGGCCTTGTCATATACTGAGTTGTCTATTGTGCTTTAATGGGTCTCCCTGAAAGACCAGTCTACAATTTCTTCAACTACACTTTCTTGAATCTCATAGATTCTGATGTTAGAATTATCAAGTAGACTGTTTTCTATGAGATTCAGAAATGCCTGGGCACTCATAGCCCATGGTGCAATGTAATTGTAAACAACTTTGATCATCATTTACTTCTGCCTAGATACCATTGTAAGCCCTTGTAGATAATAACTCAATTACTCTTCACATAATCATCCTATGGGGTAGCTGTTGTTATTGTTGCTGTTGTGATTACTATCATCTCCATTTTACACTTGAGGAAAGTGGAGCAAAGAGATATTAAATAACTGGTCCAAGGTCATGTCAATATCAAACCAAGTTGCATGGCTACGGATTTATGATCTTAACTCTTAGGCTATACTCTACCTTCAACACAGAAATATCACCAGACTGGGGGTTAAAAAAAATAAGTTTGAATCTCAAGTTCATCACTAACTAGCTATATGTAAAATTTATGATTTTACTACTTCCTCATCCTGCTTTACAAATAATAATACCCTTATCATGAGGCAAAAAATAACATAAAATCTCCTTGCACAGTGGCAAATAATAGGTGTTCAATGAATATTATTTTTACCTAACTTTGATTCCTTTAGATTGTTCTTTGGCATTCCTATTAACCTACAAAAAAGTCATAGGCATCTGTGATGCTTTTAGTAAAAACCCCATTAATACCTGAGCATAATTTAGTTTAAACAATTAACTCTAGCCAAGAACACAGTGTTGGGAGGAACCAAAAACAAAGACGAGTCTATTTGGGTGGACTTTGTACACAGAGTCAGCTTGCAGGCACTGGGCACTGCCGAACAGGACAAGCCTAGGATGATGGCTGTGGAGCTGTTTGGGCAGCCAGAGGACCCTGTGAGCTAAAGGGCGGGTGACAAGAGAGAAGGGGCGCCAAAGAGAGCACATGAAGGACTGATCCCATTTCACCTCGGGCAGGAGCTTCTTTAATGTCTACAATTTCCGTTATGGGTCAACGTCACATTGGAGCTAATATTGTGCCAGCCGTGGGGTTGCCACCAAAGACTTCTCCTGTGCCCTCCCAAAGACATTCGTGGTGATAATGCATTTGAGCTATGTGAATACTTTTCCCAGTTTTCCATACTGGCACATAAAGGAAATGTCAGAGAGCAATGTTCAGACATTGGCACTTCCCTCCGGGCTCTGTGTAGGCTCAGCAGCTCAGTCAAGGGGCAAAGGGCCACATCACCTCTCTTGGCACCGAGTGTGGGGAACACTACAGTGGACACAGTCAGCTCTCCAGGCAGACAGAGCACAGGCTCAGCCCACTGCCTTTCGGAGAGGACGTGTCGGGCATTTCCACACAGTGATGAGCAGAGCTGTAATCAAGGCACCTCAGGCCATGAATTTTTCTGCAATATCCATTGAGAAGTGACGGACCACGGGGCATGGCCTTAGTTGTTAGACACTGAGCCTCAGGGGAACCACCATTCCACATCAGAAAAGCAAAATCTTTTAGACACCCTTCAGTACTTTGGCCCAGGGCCAGAATGGGCCACATGATCCCCTGACCCCTCTACCAGGAAGGCTCGGAGAGTATCTTTTCTCATAACCGAAGTCCAATAAATAAGAGAGACAGAGTTGGAAATGAACATTGTGCTAGCTAACCCACACAGTCTGCCAGGCAGGTATGATTCTCATCCCCATGACATAACTAAGGACACTGAGTCCTGGACAGGCCAAACAAATTGCACAAGATTTCACAGCTTATGGGTGGTGAGGCAGGATTTGAACTACATGGCACATTCTGTTCAGACTCTGTGTACTTAGCACTATAATCTGCAGCATCTCCGTATTAGCTTTTTCAATAATTCTCTCTGAGAATACCTTCTCACTTTCCCTGATGACACTAATCATCATTTACAATTATGTATTCATTTTGAGTAATCATTTGTTTAATATCTGCCTGTCCAATTAGATAGTACTCTCTGTGAGAGCTGAAACATTATTTGTTTCATTTGTCCCTGCATATGCAGTGATGTGCATGTTTTCTCGCATATAGCTGGTCAATTAATAAATTAATGGACTAAAAGAACATGCAATTTGAGGCTAACCCCATGTTAATCAAGGGCTTGAGGAGATCAGAGCAGAAGAGTACCCACAAACTGAATAGAGTGCAGGGAACACTGCAAGACTGTTGTTAGGCTGGGCCTAGAGGAAGGGATTTGGGTTTGAGCAACTGGAAGTGAGACAAGGTAGCCCAAGATAAAAAGAGACAAACATGTTGTAAAACAGAAAATTGATGATATTAGAGAACAATTTATGGAGAAACTTAAAAAAAGTTAGAGATTCCAATATTAATACAGAGATAAAGGTTTTTGTGAATGTAAACAAAATCTTCACAGTGATTGCTCTGGCACTTTTATGTAGATTTGATTGGAAGCCTTTAGAAGCTGTTTCAGTGGCTTCAACACAGTGAACAGCAGAGAAGCCCAGGTCAGACCACGGAGCTGGGAAAGGAGAGTGAAGTTAGAGAAGCAATCATGCCAAGGCAGACACTAGTAGAACTTGAGTCTATGAGGAATGGTGCAAAGAAATAAATTTAAAGCAACTCCATCTCTTCTATTGGGTTCAGTGGGAGCACTGGGGAACATGCTAGAAATGCAGAGAATGACCTGCTTAAGGAAGAAGGGTTATGAAGCCAAGTTCAAGTTTAAGGAAACTGGAAGATATCCAGGTCAAAATGTACATAGGGTGTTGAAAATAGATAAGTAGATAATTGAGCATTGTTTTTTTTTTTTTTTTTTAATGGTGAAGACTGCATAGATAGACTTGGAAGTGAATGCAGGGAATACACTAAGAAAGAAACAAATTTATGGTCTTGGGCCATGTGATTAATTCAGGTGGAGATGATCAAAAGACTCTATGATTTCTAATTTCTGTCTTCCTCTCCCTCGTGACCAGCAATGTCAACCTGAGTCTCTGAATGACCTGTGAAACGGAACTCCCTCCCTCCTCCAAATTAAGTCACATAGGACGTATAGTGTAAACAAAGAACAAACCTTTATTGTGCTAAGTCACTGGGGGTTCATGTTTATTCTTTTAACTGTAGCAACTTAGCCTATCCTAACATAATCAGAAACCCATAGTCTGGACTAAGGTAGTAGATCAATAAGAGGTGAAATTTGAGATGTGAAGCATATAAAGTAGTAAAAAGCACTGAAGCTGCCATTATGGTAAAGTCAGGTTAATATTCTCCTATAAACAACAGATGAACAATGAGCTCACATCTTTAATTTACCTTTAGTAGGTCTCATCAACATTGATAAGGCATCTTTTTTAGGAAGAAATTCAAAGAAAAAGTTAATTATTGATTACTAATGTTAAATGTTTATAAACAAAAATATGAAATACTTCATGTGAATGTAAAATGCAAATATGCACAAATAATTTAAATGCTAATTTAATATTGACCTTAAAAGATGACTACTTCCTTTAGTAACTGATGAAGTTTGTCTTTTTGTCTTTATTTTATTTTTAGTGTGTACTGTTAGTATTATGTCTTCTCAGTGATTAGTAAACATTTATTGAATGAATATATGAATAAATGCATGTATAAAAGAATGAACATAAGATGGAAAAAGCTAACATAATTAATTAGTTAAAAAACTAATCAAGGATTTATGTATGTATTTCATTCATCCAGGGAGCAAAGACCTAGAATATCTGTTTTCTATTTTAAGTTTAGCAAGAAAAATACACAAAGGACAAGGAGAATAACTGAAGTTACTTTCTTAATTTAGGATATCAAGGTGATGTTGCAATTTATGCAATTCTCTAACAACTTAAATGAGTTTTGACCCATCTATGTGTGATAAGAAAAAAATAGAATTTAATTTAACTCAATAATACTACAAGGGAAAGGGTTAGATAAATGAAGGGTAGTGAATCTGTAGATATTTACATGATTATATTGAATGACTTTTGATAGCACATATTTTAATAAAAGCAACATAAAGTTATTATAGAAGTATGTTGTCACAAAGGGTCAGGATAAAGTAGGAGAGAAATCATTCATCTGAACATCAGGAAGGATTTGCTGACAGTAGAAGCCAGATTGAGAAAGGATATAATTGGTGGGAGATACAATATTAGAATGGACAAAGAATTAAAACTTTCAGCACTGAAAATCACCCTTCACCCTCAGGGATGTGGAATAACCAACAGAAGGAGCCGCAGTGACATACACTGCCTGGGCACTAAGTGAGGCCAGCAGAGGCAAGGACAAATACCTCCACTTCTATTGCTCAGGTGGTGGAAGACCCAGGATTGACACACCATGAACCTAGAAAACAAAACACGTCTTACTGGGTTCGTGTCTCTTCTGCACTTCTTACCTGCATTTCTTAGTGGCATATAAAAATCACATTTCCAACAAGGAATCAAAGCACTGAATAAATTAATCTATTAGGATGGAATGTAATCTGTGAATTATAGAATACAACATGTAATGAGATCCTCTGGTAATTTTTGTGGGAAATAGATAAAATCAGTTATCCATTCTGATGCGCTGCCCCTCTCCTTCATTAACTATTTTCATCAATTCCACAAATATTTCTTAAGTGCTTACTATATTCCAGGCACTGTGCTAGAAACCAGATGGTCGCTGTTCTCTTGGTGCATATCATCTAGTAGTTGATGGGACAGGCATAAAATTATCTACCGCTAAATTATACTTTTCTATCAACCTTCCATCATCCACATTAAAGTGAGACAATTTTAGGTGAGAACAATGCCTTATTTATCTTGACATTCTCAGAAATTAGCAGAATGCATGACAGATAATAGAAATACAAATGCAAAAACTGTAAGATAACTGAGTCAGTGAAAGGAAGATAGTTAAGTGTGGAAAGGGAAGACTATGGATGATAAAGTTAAGTGATTTTGGTTAAAAGGGTATGTCTTCAAGTCAGCAGAGTACCACCATTTCATCAGTTAAAATTAGACCTTGAGAAATCAAAACTTCAGAAAAATGATCTGTTTGCATCAAAATTTAACATATAGGGTTTTAGAAAAATAGTCTCCTTTCATCAAAGACCTAACATACACTTACACTTCAAGCTCAGTTTTAGGAAACCAATACTTCAATCCCAGTTTCACTCTGAAATTATCTCACATGGAGGAATTATGAAATATTTGTATGCCTATTTTTTTCCACTTGTAAACAGTAATAATCCTTCCTAGTGATGGTGTACAAAATTAATTGAAACATGCATAGCACTTCAGTTGAAACACACTAATTTCTTTTTTTTTTTTTTACTTAGTAACTTGCTTCTACAGGCGTTCAAATGGTATATGTATATCCCACTGAGGAATATGATGCAGATATTAATGTTGGGTTGACTCAGGAGGGAGATAGATTGATTCTTGTAAAGAAACAGAATGTAACTTCTTCCCCAATAACATGGGAATATTGGTTTTATATGAACCTGTGGCTCCATGACCTAAGAAAATTGGAGTCTTCAGCCATTTCCCAGACTCAGTCCCCTACCTCAGAAAACATGGGACTTCAGCCAAGCCACCCAATGCAGTCACAAAGAGGCTGTTTGTTTTAAGTCCGCTGAACTATAATCATAAACTCACCATAAAATTTCCTCAACTTTGACTTAAAACACTGATTCAATATTTCTAAAATTACTCTGTAATTTGTATTTACTACATCTCTAATGGCATCTTCTTATGTATTGAACATGCAATGATAATTTGAGAACTACACCCTTTTCCTGCACAAGAATCCAAAAGCTACTCTTACCACAGAGGAATAAACAGCCTTTTGGAAATTAAAGAACAAGCCATAAAAGGTCATTTGATCTAGTCCACTGCACTAAGCAGGTAATTAACTAATCCATCCAAGACACAATATTTTCTGGCAGGATCTAATTGATATCAACTATGTTGATATATTGGTGAAAATTATAGTAGCCTACACTTATTGAGTGCCTACTTTGAGCCAAGGCCCAAGCACTTTTCATATAATCTCATTTAATTCTCAAAGCAATCCTATAAGGCCTGGCCAGGTGCCTCAGTTGGTCAGAGCTTCATCTCAATACACCAATGTTGCAGGTTCAATACCCAGTCAGGGCACACACAAAAATCAATCAATGAATTTATGAATAAGTGGAACAACAAATTGAGGTTTCTATCTTCCTTCCTCTCTCTCTAAAATCAATAAATAAAAATTTTTCAAAAGTCATATAAGATGGATATACTTTTTAATTTCCATTTGTTGATAAAGAAACTGTAGTAGAGATAAATCAACTGGACTCTGACTAATTTAATCAGGTCTTAAAGAATGTCAAGAAGGGAGCAGAGCACAGCCTGGCTGCTGCTACAGACAGGATGCTCTCTCTAACCTCTGGATGCTCGGCTGCCGGATCCCCAGCTCCTATACAACACCAGAAAAATCCCTGTCTGACTCTGCACTTCATGTCATGTCCTCAGACTTCAGAGTTCTGGGGAGGAGTTGTGCTTAGCTCAAGTGTTTCTATGCTAGTTAACAGGAGCCATAAAAAGGATATATCTATTCAACCCACTTGTATCTGCTTTGGGCTTTCTTGATGGGAAATGCAATCTTCCTCTCCTGAAATAATGTTCAGATTTCCCTCAAAATGAGAAACCAGTTTGGAGAGTGAATGTCCCCTACACCACTCAACAGTGGACAGGTGTGAACATCATTGTACCGTGCTCTTTAGTCCTTCCTGTAAACACAAACGTCTGACCTACTCCTTCCTCAGCCCTTTTATTACTCTGATTCTGAGTACAATGTCACCCAGAAAGATTTTAATTGTGTGGCTAACAGCAGAAACAAAGCTTCAGCCACCTGTTCTGCAACCTACATCTTTTTTTCTAAGGAGAGAGTTGAGATTAATGACTTTTCTCTCTTTCTCTCTCTCTTTTTTTTTTGGATCTTTTCTATTCCTCAGCCAAGTGGTAATTTCTCAAGGATGAATTATAGTATTGCTTTTACCTGGTCATTTCCATATCGGTGAATTACTTTTAACCTTAATGAATGATCTTCCAGCAAATTAATTATTCATTTTTTAAATATTTTATGTTCCTCACTCTATAGATTTATTATTAACTGTTGGGATTTATAAATGTTAACATAGGATGATGCCATCATCCAGCTTCATCAATAATGGATTGTTTTATTTTTAAGTGATTTTTTGTACTATTGATTGTAAATGGGTTTGACCTGAAGAGCCTTAAGTTTTTTCCATCAAAAATGAAAGTAAGTGAAGACTCAATGTGGAATAACACTTTGAAAACACGTTCATGCTTGACCATGCCCTGATGATCTTAATGAAATGAGCTTGATGTTACCAACCTCATCTGCGATGGAAATGGTCCATAGAATGAATTTGCAGATAGTGTATGAAAAATCCTTCTAAATAATTCAAAGAGTCAGCAGTTAGGAATAACAAATAAAATGAAAAGTATCAAGCCTTATAATCATCTTCATCACAAACTCACTGTGTGACTCTGCTAAAATGAATTCATATTACAAGTAAAGTCATAAAACAAAATAGTATCATACAGTAAAGAAAAAAAAACAGAAATTATCCTAGTAAGTCATTATGTGTTAAGTGGTTTGAAATAAAGGAGAATCATAAACATAAAGCATGTTGAGCAGTGTAAAGAATAAAATGCTTGGTAGCTATGAGTAGAAAAGCAGTCCCATTTATGATTAGGTGTTTCACTGTGACAAGAGGTTAACTTCAATCAGCCAGAAAAGCTGCTCACTCACCTACAGTGTAGGTCTTTGCTCCATTTTACCTTAATTACCATATACTTTTTTAAAAGGGAGATAGCAGGTAATGAGTTCAAATTTAGCAGGCAGAAGTTCTTTCCATTTATTCATTAAAACATCAAACATTTATGGAGCATTTACAAGAAAAATAAGAGGGTAACTCATGATGGAGGTGTCAATATGGTAGTCTCTATTTTCAGAATGATTATAGTTGATTAGTAGAAATATAATATGTAAATAATTATATAAGTAATAAAGACATAACAAATATTAAAGAGATAGCTAAGAGCTAAGGAATTTAAGGAAGAAAAGATTTTAATTCTGAGCAGGGTTTTTATTTAGATTTTTAAATTAAAATCAGGTTCTGTATTATATTTTGAATTGATATTTGCTCTCCTATGGAAATGATTAGGATCTGGGTTATGCATTAACATGCATTATAAAACATCAGAAATGATCAATCTGGAGAGATGGAAAATCACATAAATTCTAAGGGTCTTAAAAACAATTCTCAAGGGTGAAATCTTGACCTACAATCCCTGTATTATGACTTTATACCACCACTTTGTGGCATGTAAATCTTAAGAACTATAAGAGAAGGCTATAAATTGCTTGAAGTCATAAGACAGCCAGGTGTCCTTGAGTACACCTTTCCATGTTCAACTGTAACATAGGGGGTTAAGCTCAGAATCTCTACGATCCTTTCAAGGTCTAATATCCTGAGTTTCTATGCCTTTTTACATGGGCCATTTTTCATATGACCAATTTTTATTCCATGTATAAATGTTCTTAGGTTACCAGTTCCCCATAAAGGGACCGTATAGAAGTAATTGGATCCCCATGGAAAAACAATGCCCTATACATGTCGCATGCCTTGTAAACAGTCTGCTATGAACCTTTGTGGATCTTATACAAAGTAATGAATGACCTGAAATCTCCTTATTTGCCTTGAAACAACACTTTTGTTTTCTTATTAGAGATATACTCTTTATACTCATGTGCAGGCTGTGACACAGAATAGATAACATAATCTTAAAAACACACTACTTGTTGATGAAAATGGTACTTATATACAAGAACTGCATGAATGTCAAAATAGCAGAATGGCCAAATACATATTAATGAAAAGAATTCTAATATAAAAATTAAGGTTCTGTTTATTTCTGTGATATGATCCATTCTTTCTTTTTACCAAATCTTCAAACTATCTACAGTCAATATTGTAGTTCTTTCAACAGTTCTAAAGTTCTTTCTACTGTAGTTCTAAAGTTCTATCAATATTTTTGTTCTTTTTGTTGTTGGTGGTATATTTGATGTGGAAACCACAGAAAGGGCTAAGCTTCATATTGAGTTGATGATGTGGAACAACACAGTACAACAATACATGGAGTGGCCAGGTGTTTTCAAGAACTCTTTCAATAACACTATCTTCTACTTTCTATTTTATGTTATGTAGAGTCTTTGTTCTCTTACATTGTAAATTACTAAAGGGAGGAACCCATGCCTGATTTATCTTATATCTTAATGCTGTCTGCAGCATTGCTACTCGGAAGGCAGTGGGTACCCAATAAATATCTCCTGAATGATTCATTAGACATAGATATATCTAAGCAAAGAGAAGCAATGAATCCCCCTGATGACAACCCAGTCTAAACATGCCTTCTCCTGAATCTGACACCAGAGGTCTTAATCCTTTTGGTTGTCTTTGAAATTAGTCTTTTGTTTATGTGATGGTGTATGTTCACCAGACTTGTCTATCAGACACTGAAGCTGTAAAGCTTGAGGTATTTCTTCTATTTAATTCAAAGCTGGAGATTGACACTAAAAAGAAGGACTTCAGATGCTGATCTCCATACTGGTGATGTCATTTGTCTGAATAAGTAATCCAATTAAAGACACACTAATTGTTTATTCAGTCCCTGTGTCCTTTCTCCTTCTGATGATACAGAAAGCATTCCTTTTACTTGAAGTAAATGGGTATGAAAACAATTTTACCTTAATTTTATAGTTCAATGACATGTTTTAAAACTACATTAACAATAAGGCAAAGGCATCATTGATGGCATGTTGGCAGAGAAATATTGAATCACATTTTGAACTTTTCTGTGTTCCAGGTTGAATGTAATTTAGAGAAGAAAAAAGCATAATAGCACATGTTTCTCCCAATTTGGGTTATCTATGAACAAAAATGTGTCTGTAAATCTCATCATCATTTCTCAGGGGACGGAAAACAAGTATCATATATTAACTCTCTGATTCCCCTAGGTCAAGGTGAAGTTACCCTTCTTTCTTCAAATTAGTCAGTCTGTCCACTGTCCCCAGGGGCAACTAATAGTGTCATGGAGAAATACCACTTTTTATTTCTCAGTTCTTGAGGTGATTAAATCACTGGTCAAGAAAAAGATTATTAGCAGTGAAGTTAGAGAAAGTCAGGCTTCGTTATCAATTGATCAACAAATCTTATTTATTCTATCTATGTAATGAGAAAAAGGAAGGGAAAGAAATACAACTGGGATAAGTCTTGAACATTACGGTCATAAATTTCCTTTTTTTTTCTAAAAAGTGGGACAACAGACTAATGTGAGAGATGGAGAACTAAGAATTTAGTTTGAAGAAGGTTACACAAAGTCATGATTGTGAAACTCTTGACAATTCCATTCTGGTTAAGAGTAGAAATATAGTACATAGAAATATAGTAGAAGTATAGGTACATGGCTACTCCTTTAAGAAAACATGTACAGCATGATGTTTACATGTGGTAGAAAAAAGAAGAGAGGTTCAGTTGTTTTGCAAAATAAAATAAGTATCTTCCAATTTTAAGATGGCAGTTTATTAACATCTCTGCTTCCTTCTCTTCCGTTTTTCATTAAGTTAATATTAAGACCTTGAAATTTAATATACATATAACAAAGGACTCTGGCAATTAAACTGGGCAGCAGTAAAAATAACACACAAGGAAGGTGTCCAGAGCTGTTATCCCAAAACGAGTGTGTGGGGCACGGATTTCTTCAGGTAAGCGGCATGTGATGAAGGACCAAAACAAAACTCCCTTACTCAGAGCAAGAGACTAAGGTAAAAGGACTGGCTACAGAAGCACTTCAGAACCCATTTGACCCCCTCAAGATGTCAGGAATATAAAGAGAAACCATTATAACACATTTCAAAGCAAGAAGTAGAACTTTCTGTATCCAGATCAGCATGTAAGAAGCTTGGAAGTCATCACTCTATCTTAATAAGTAAAAACTGAACAAACTGAAAAATAAGAGAAGCAAGACCACAGGGCAAACCAGTCCCTTCAAATTTGGAGAGACCAGCAGGCAATACAGAGAATAACAATTTACAGGAGCAGCAACATCTGTGGGAATAAGGTGGTGGAGGGGGGTGGTAGGGAAAGCTGAACTGAAATTGATGAGTAGCTGGAAGCTCCATGTAAACAAATCTGAAAGGTAAAAACTTCAGGGGGACCCAGTCATTGAGAGGCACATTTTTGTGAGTTTTAACTCCTGTATCTATGCTAGGTCCTCACAGTGAATATTGGAGAAAAATTCCCTCATGTTTCCAGCAGGGGATGGGAAAAGAACCATTTTGAAATATACCAGAGCATTCTATTCCTCTTAAAAAGTTCCTCCCTGAACAGACACTATTTAACAAGAGCCTAACCTGCTGGGGATGTTTTAGAGCCTAACTAACTTGGGGGAAGGGAAATACCTAATTCCAGCCCACTCCACCCATCCTGTCCCACCTAAGGCAGGAAGGTTAGAGGGTATGACTGAGAAGCACAAGTGAAGTTCACATTCCAGAATTATATAAGCTTACTAAAAGACTAAAGTCATAGAACAGTAAAATGCCTTTAGTCCTCTCACATCTCACCACCATACTACTGAAGACCTATTTATAGCAGTTTTTTACTGAGTACATAATGCCTCGTTATCAAAAAAAATTGCAAGAGATACTAAGCAGCAAAAAACACAAGTGGAGGAGAGAGAGCAAGCATCAGAACCACACTCAGATATGGCAGAGATCCTGGAATTAGCAGATCAAGAATTTAACCCAACCAATGTGGCTCAGTTTGTTCGCCATTGTCTCTCAAACCAAAAGGTCACCGGTTCAATTCCTGGTCAGGGCACGTGCCTAGGTGGCAGGTCCAGTCCCCACTTGGGGTGCACATGGAAAGCAGTCAATTGACGTTTCTCTCTCACATTGATATTTCTCTTCCCCTCTTTCCTCCTCTCTTCCCTTCTTTCTAAAATAAAAAATAAATAAAGTTAAAAAAAGAATTTAAAACAACTGTGATTAATATGCTAAAGGCTCTAATGAATAAAGTAGACAGCATGCAAAAACAGATGGACAATGTAAGAAGGGAGGTGGAAATGCTAAGAAAGAGCCAAAAAAAAAATGCTAGAGTTCCAAAATACTGTGTCAGTAATGAAGGCTGCATTTATGGCTTATTAGTAGATTATACATGGAATCTCTGAGGTTCAGGATAACTCAACAGAAAGCTCCAAAACTGAAAAGCAAAGAAAACAAAGACTGGAAAAACAAAATATTAGAATATCCAAGAACTGTGGGACAACTAAAAAGTATAACATATGTGTAATGAGAATACCAGGAGGAAAGAAAGCAAAAGGAACATAAGAAATATTTGAAACAATAATGACAGAAAATTTTCTCCAATTAATGTCAGACACCAAAGCACTGATCCAGAAAGCTGAGAAAACACTATCAGAATAAATGAAAAAAAAATTGTTACTACACCTAAGCACATCATTTTCAAACTATAGAAAGTAAAAGATTAAAAACGTACCTATAATGGAGCAAAGATTAAGAATAACTTCTGATTTCTCCTCTGAATCCACGTAAACAAGTTGATAATAGAGTGAGTAAAATATTTAAGAGTTGAGGGGAAAAAAACCCACCAACCTAGAATTCTGTATCCTGACAAATTATCCTTTAAAAGTGAAGGAGAAATAAAAACTTTCTCAGACAAAGAAAAATTGTGGAACTTTGTTGCCAGTAGACCTGCTTTGCAAGAAATGTTAAAAGAACTTTTTCAAAAAGAAAAATAATATATCAGAAACTCAGAGGGAAGAGTATCAGAGAAGGAATAAATAATAGATTATTGTTTCTAGAGACAATGAGTAGGTAACAAACAATTCTAAATAGACCCCCACATAACTAATTATTTAAAGGATTAGAATGAGTGCTACAATCACTGTTATTTAAAAATATCATTGTGTTTAATCCCTACATGTTGATCAGACAAACTTGGGAAGCATATACATGTATTTTTTAAATGACCTCTTTTGTTTCCCATGCAGTTTAGGCTCATTTTAGCTATTAAATCTTGTGTGTTGTTTACTAAAAAAAAAAAGCAGTAATAAAAGAGAACAAGTGCAGTGTGTGTGTGTATATATATATATCTTCATATATATATATATTCAGAAAGTAAGAAATGAGTCAGAAAAAACAAATGGCAAAAAATAGCTCTTAAAACAAGTTGCTATAGAACAGGTTAAAATTCCTGACCTAAGCCATTTCCAAGAATTCAAATGAAATTAAAGAAAATACCAGGTCTATAAAATAAGAGATTACAGCAGAGATATAAGGATTTAAGAAAGCAATGAGGAAACATTAGATTAGGCAATGAAAAGTAATTTGGCAGAACTTAAAAGAGAAGATGCAAATAATAAAACTGTCACAAAATGAAGTCCACATTGAAAGCAGAAAAATAAAGAATAAGAGGGACATAGAAGAAAAGCTTAATGGAAGTGAAAAAAACTATCAATGAATTTCCAAAGAAAATGACATGCATGTAATACAGATTCAATTTAGGCATAACGGGTAACTCAGAAAAATGAGAAAACATGCAGGAAACAGAATTTTTTTTATTTTTAATTAAAAAGCTTCAGAAATAAAGGATGATTGAATCTGCAATTTTAAGAAGCACTTGGTGTCTCAGGAAAAATAAATATTACTATATAATTTATAACCAGACCTAATAATAAAACTATTAAACACTAGACCTAATGTATAAAGAAACAATCTTGAAACTCAAAGCAAGGAAACCAAGGCACTTTAAAGGGGAAAATAATCAGACAGTTCTCAGAAGGGCTTACAGCAGTGAAGCACTACATGTGAAGCCCCAAGGAAAGAAACTGTGGCCCTTAATTAATATACCTGACCAAAATACTATTCAAGTATAAAACAGACATTTTTAGCTTACATGAATGTAGAGTAGTCATAGTTTTCATGTCCTTTTTAAAGAAACAACTGGATTTCACCCCCTAAAGAAAAGGTAGATCGGCATGGAATTTAGCAGCTGCCTTCACCACGGTGCAACCCTGGAGATGCACTCCCGAGTGAAAGGGAGACTGATGGGTGTGAGGAAATGTCCTAGATGACTTGAAAATCCTCTGAGGAAAGTAGAAGGAGCCTGAATTCTGTGACATATGCTGACGGGCAGGGATGGAAATCCAGAGGGAGAAGGCTGGGAGCCACTTGAAAATAGCAGTACGAGTTTTCTAGTCATTCTTCATTATTCCCCTTGACATCACTTTAGCACATTGTTGGGTACTCCATAGCTTGTGTGGGATATTAAAAAAATTGAGATAGATAATGTAAAATAAAATCAACAGTCATATCAGCCTAGCACCAGCCTGGAATGACAGGGTAACTCGAAAGCAGTGTTCTGGACCAGAAAGGGAGTGGGTAAGAACAAAGGCAGCCTCACTATGGGCCCTGAGCATTTTCTCTGCTTGCAAAATACTTTCAGGACTAGATGATTACAACTCATTGAGCCAGCATTAGGGAAAGTACAATGATGGAGTTGAAGGTCATTTCCTAGGGCAAGGAGAATGAGAGTGGTCCATCTTGAAGGATTACAATGCCAAAGAATCTCCTCCCTTCTGAAATATTCCAGGAGGGATGCAATCTAGTATTTTACCAGGACTTTTCCCCCAAGAACACATTGTTATACCCTAGGGAAATGATCTCATGAGGAAAAATAATATTTAAACCTAAATATTATTAGGTTTATATGTTGTTTGAAAAATTCAATAAATTTTTAAAGTTATAATAATTGAAGCAGAATTAATATAAAATAAGTGTGTTTTCAAAGAGATAAGGGAAGATTTTGGAAATAAGATCCAGAAATGGGTCATCATTTGAAGAAACCAAATGGAGATACTATCAAAAATACAATGGTTCAAATAAAGAACTAAGCAAGTGGTTTCGATAACAGAATGAACATTGGCAAAGAAAAATGTTAGAAAGCTGGAAGGTCAGGTAGGGTAACTCTTCAAAAGGGCACTGAGAGAGAAAAAAAAACAGGATTCCTGAAATAAAAAATTAAGATGAAAGAACATAGAAGGAAAGAGTCACATAATAGAAATTCCCAAATAAAAGCTAATAAAAAGGGGTGACATATTTAAAAACTAAGGATAAGACTTTTTCAAATTTATGATGAATATTTTCCTCTGATAATATTGCTCATAGAATGCCATGGAGGGAGGGAAGGAGGGAAAGGGGGAGGGAGGGAGAGGGAGTGAGGAAGGAAGGGAGGAAAGGAAGGAGGGAGGGAGGGAGAAACTACACAGCTAGAAACATGCAGAGGATTTTAAGAAAACAAGGGTGAATTAAAAATTCTAAAACCTTCCTAAAACAAAGACCAGATTAGATCACCTACAAAGAACAAAATTAGATTAAAATCAGGTTTGAAAAGCAACCCAGGTCATAAGGCAACATGGGATTAATATATTCAAAATGATGAGGAATAAAAGCTTCAAGCCCAGCATAATATAAACAGCTAAACATTACTTAAACGATAGGGCAAAACAAGTAGACAAGGCCTTAGCGTTTTCAGCATATTTCTGAAAACAAGCAGAACACATATGAAAAATAAGGTCAAGTAAATAGCTCAGTGGAGTTGCCAAAGTAAGCAAAGTAATAACAAAAGTATATTGTTGACACTCCAGAAATAAATTCTAGAAGTATGAATATGGGGAGTAATGGAGAAAAGCAGAATGACGTGGGGGGTGTGCTAAGAGATCTGTTTTACTTAGGAGAAGATATATAGATTACTAATTTTAAGAAATTGAGGATGGGCTTTAATAAGTTATGTGTAAGCCCTAGATGTCTCAGAGTGGAATATATAACTTCTAAACTAATAAAGGAATATTAATGTATCCAATAAAATTAAGGAAACAAGGGCAAAAAGAAATAAAGAAGCATGCTCAATAAAAATTACCAAGTTAGATGGGAGAAATAAAACTTAACATGAGTAACTTCATAAATAACAATTTGTTATACTCTCACAAAACAGAGACTTACAGATATAATTAAAAATAAGACAATAAAAAGCAAAAAAAAAGAAAGAAAAAATCAATGAAAGCAAAAGCCAGCAACACACATACACACACCAACAGGAAACAGAGGGTTTCTCCCTTATTAACTTTATCAATTCCAGTTGCAAATAAATACAATGTAAGAATAAAGCTGGGGAAATTGTTTACAAGCAAACAAGATTTTAACTACTGTTAGTATTATACACAACTACAAATATAATTAAATGTAAACATTTAATAAGATGTATATATTTCTGAAAAATTTTAAATGCCAAATATTGTACTGAAAAGAAATTTTTCAAAGTAGCAAGACCAATAATCATTAAAGAAATAATATTGTTCATCAAAACTTTTCTACCAAATTTAGATATGCCTAAACTACAGTAAAGGGATGCATAAGAAACGGGGGAAAAAAGTGGTGCCATCTGGAGCGGGACACTGGTGACTGAGGAGCGTGGTGTGAGGAGATGTTTTGTTATTTGCCCTTTTGTATGCTTCAGAATTTTGCCTCATGTACATGTATGACTGTTAAAAATAATTTTTCAGCAATTTATTCAAGTCAACAGTATATAAACTTGAGTAAACCAATTACAATTTCTGAAAAGTGGCATTTTATCCATTTAATTTCTGTAGGAAGTTAGAATCATTCAAAAAGAAAAGTAAGTTGATGATATGGATTCTAGCCTCCTCAAAATACGCCATTCTTCATGCTTAGTGGGAACGTAAATTGATCCAACCACTATGGAAAACATATAGATGTTTCTCAAAAAATTAAATCTACCGTGCGATCCAAAAATTCCACCTCTAGTTCTATCCCACAGGAAATGGAAACAGGATTTTGACCAGATATATGCAGTCCCATGTTTATCACAGCATCATATATAATGGCTAAAGTATGGAAACAACCGAAATGGCCATCAGTGAATGAACGGATAAGCAAATGTGGTACATATACGTATGGAATATTACTAAGCAATGACAAAGGAATATATCCTGCCATTTGTGACAAGATGGATGGACCATGATGACATTATGCTAAGTGAGGTAAGTCAGAGGAAGACAAGTTCTATATGATATCACTTATATGCGGAATCTAAAAAAGCCAAACCTGTTAAAAGAAAAAAGAAAAAACAGAGTAAGATTGTAATCACCAGGGGATGGAGGGTGAAGTGGCAATAAGATCGAAGGTGTTTAAGGGTACAAACCTGCAATGAGTAGTAAATAATCCCAAGAAATCTACAGCACAGTATAATAAATATAGACAATAATATCATACTATAAGTATGTAATATGATAAATATTGCCACAATGGTGATCATATAATATATGTGTACCAACATAACAGACTGCACACCTTCAACTTCCACAATGTTACATATCACATTTATTTAGTTAATAAAAAAACAAAAAAATGCACTGTTCTCAAAAATAAACAAAAAAAGAGATATAACTACCAATAATATTTACTTCAACAATGTTCTTAGAAATTAACCACAGGAAAAAAAAATAAGCCCAATATTAAATAGGAGGATTTAAGGCAAATTCCAAGTGAGGGAAGAGAAAATATTTTTAAAAAACTGTAGGGAACTATAATAATTCTGTGGTTAAATAATAAAATGATTTGTAATCACATAGATTAGGGATTAATAAACTTTGGACTCATGGGTCCAAAACAGCTCTCAGCTTGTATTTGTTAATAAAATTTTATAGGAACACAGTGACACATATCTGTTCACGTGCTGTCTACGGCTGCTACAATGGCAGCATGGAGCAGAGGTGATAGAGACCCTGTGGCCTATAAACCTGAAATATTTACTACCTGACCCTTTACAGAGAAGGTAGTGTTTGTTACCTAGAAAAATTCTTATGTTAGAATATTATTTAAAAAGTTCAATGAATACCATATTACAATAAATAGGTTATCATTTATATATGTATATGATGCCATTAATATTATATATATGGCACCATATGTGTGTGTGTTGTATTTGGAGGGTTAAAATATGGTTGTTCCCTCTCACCTATGATTTTTAACTAGAGTGGCTGGTAGGGGGGAATGTGGTTATAATATGTTTCCATTACTTGTAATTTTATCTTTAATTTCCTAAATCATGTGAATATGGCAACCACAAAGTCATGAAAAGGCAATGTGAAACTTCAAAAATATGAAATTTAGTTTCAAAATATGAAAGAACCTAAAGCATGAGACCAGCTTGCCTACAGGAAATTGGTCATTTAAATTCCACAAAAAGAATGGAAAATTACTATAATCTGAGAGACTGTTTGTGGTCACTAACCAATAGAATAATAATGCCACTTTACATTTGCATAAGATGTCTTAGTATAGGCATTATCTCATTTAATCCTAGGTGAAGTTGTATATCCTTTTCCCAAACAGAGAACGGAGGCCCCCTTGCCAGGTTAGAGAGATTTTAGGGGGTGAAATAGGAAGAGAAAGTAGAATTTTCTTAAACATCTTTAGTGTGTCCACCATTGGAAATAAACAGAGGCTTTTTGTCTTCTCTTATGGTGATTAGAACTTTCAACAGTTGATTTTCTAAAATTACAAAATGTTTTCCCTGAGTCATTTGTTGAAATAATACTGACTAAAATGATATAATGTTCTCTTTCATGTTATCACCATGTTTAATTAAGCTAAGCAATTATGAACTTGATTTAATATGTGACATTTGTTACTGAATTCCTTTGAAGTAATCACTTTAAAATAAAAAGATTACCAATCACTCCCTAAAAAACGTAAAGTCATTGTGGACCTGAATAAGAAAAACTCCAGTGAAAATAATCTTGACTGTCCCACATCTCTCTTTGGTTTCGTGTTATATGTTTTATTTAACTGCTGGACATTTTATAACAGTACTGAAATATGATATAAACTGTCGTTTTCAGTCTCACAGAACTGGCTGAATCTTCGTCATCAACTCCTCACGCTGACTGGGAGATCTGTGTGGGACATACGTCTGCCTTCAGGGCTGCCTTGTTTCCCTGGTCCATAGCGTAATGCCCAATGCCACTGTATTGCCCATAGCCTCATATGTCGAAGATTCCTTTTAGTCTACTCCTTAAGCTTGTTAGGCTTGTTAGCTCAGTAAGTACTATAATGGATGAGTCTTTCAATATCAATAACGAAGTTCAATTATTTTGCTGGAAATATCATATTTCTTATTTTTACAAGAAAAAGTTAAACTCCCTCTGTTTGTTTTTGAAAGCCAGTAATGCATCATTGTCGGGGAAGCCTTCAGAGCCCGGTGCTAAAGAGACTCAAGGAGACAAAGCAAACCCACTGGGGCTCTGGGTACACAGCTCTGAACTTCACCTTCGTTAGAGAACTTTCTTTGAAATCTGGTGTTTAATCTGTAAAATTCATGATGTTTGTTTTTTTAGTTCTTACTATATATTTGTGTCAAGTAATAGAAATTCCTAATTATTTAAAATGAGTTTCATTTCTGTTCAAAGAAGATGATGCTTTGGTATCCAATAACCTCAAGTATCCAATGATATGTCCACATTTAACCCCAAGGTTAAATTAACTCTGTGTAGGGAAGCAAGAGCAACATGCAGCATTCCAGCATCAAATATAAAAATATTCATGGTCTGACTTCTGTGGCCTGCTCTGTCTCAGCTTCCCCAAATGTAACCAGCTATGAACCCCACATGCTTCCAGCGTCTCACGTACAACAGACACCCCCATCCTCCAAGCCTTCACCTTTGTGGTGGCCCTTTCTGAACTCTCTCCACCCACCTGCTCCAGTCTATAAGATCAAAGACCAGTGCTCCCTCTGAGATTTCTCTGAGTCTTAACCATCTTCTCTGAAATATTTCCTGATATCCGGACTGACTTCATTATTATATTTTCCATTCTACTACTGCACCTTGTACCATCACAGCAATTACATAGAATTGCAATGATTTGTCTGCTTCTCTCTGTTCACATTTTAAAAAAAAAATCCCTTAACACAGTGGCTGGTATAAAGGAGAATCTCAAAATGTATAGGGGATGAATTAATGAAATATACAAGTTATTTAAGTCTTACTTCTTTGGAACTTCACATGCCTTAGGTCAATGAGTGAAAAAGTTCTGTATGTCAGAAATTCACTAGCCACACCAGCAATAATTCAAGCTAAGAAAATGAGCACAAACACATTGTTGACAGGTGCTAATTTATTTTTGGCCTTTCCTGGGATAAGAACAATTAATCCATTCTACTAGGTGAATGAAAAAGATAACTTTATATAATACTTTACTTGTCTTTCATTTTGAATTAAGTCACACTCCAAACACAACGGAAAAGCAGCTACAGGGCCTGTCTCTAGTGTGATTTGGCAGCCTGTGCTATTAAATAATGTCTAGACTCCGTGTGATTTTCTGTACAGTGTATCACAATTCGACACATTTAAAAAAAGAGACCTGAATAAATCCTCAGTAATCCATATGACCATACTGTAACTTTCTCAAGAAATTTGACCCCAAAATAAAAATGATGTCATTGCTACCTTGCCCAGAATTTTGCTAGGAGTTAACATTATGTAAATTAGCTTTTCCATAATATATTGATACCACTATAACAACAAAATGCAGTTGGCCTTTTTTGCTGGATCAAATCTCATCCTTTGACAGTTATAGCATGTAATCCTGAAGATACTTATTTCTAATTTAGGTGTTCTTGCTATTTATTTGTTTTCATACTGATTAACAGAACATTACAGAAAGACTGAATTTTAAATGTAACTGACAATATGTAAATCCTTCATTTCGTAGATGAGAAAACTGAGGGCCAGTGAGGTGGTGGTAAAATGTGGGTTGGAGGGGACATTTATTTATAATCAGCACCAGGCTTAAGGCTTGTGTCCCCTACTACATTTATTTTTTTTAATTATTTTATTGTTCAATTACACTTATTTTTAAAGATAAAATTCCTTCCTGCTCTTCTACTTATATTTAATATCCCGTTTACATCTTTTATTTAAATAAGTAAATAATAATTAAACTAATATTTGTGATTTTTATATTAAATTATTGTATTCATTAAAGAATTAGCTGATTTCCTCCTCATATCTAATATAAAAAAGTGAAATAGATTTTTCTGACAGATCATCTAGATGTTATAACATTAAAGATAGCTAAAAGCTCTTAGCAAACGTCAGCATAACTTTTAATAGGGTGGCGAAGAGACCACGTGGAGAGGGAAATTGGTCTTCATTAGAACAAGATATAGTAATTACTGGCACCCAGAAACAGAGAATAGTAAATTCTCAGTCAGAAGGACTGGTAACAATATGTTCTGATTCATCAAATATTCACCAGTTTATACAACACTGTCTCTCAAAGTTATCTCCCATAAATTAGGTTGATAAAACCCTACTAGCAGAAAGCTTCTCATTGGAGTGGCAGTGTATCTCCTAGGGGTCATCTGGAAAAGCGTGGAAAAGGATGTTTTCCAGTTGTCAGAATGCCCAGAGAGAGCTAATTTCATGTAGCAGAATAAATATCTGCAGTAACTAGACATTGCAACAGAGAAGTATCTTCCCACCCTCATGCCAGTAGGACTTGCCCTGGGAATCACCGAGCCAGAAAGAAATCATATTTGATTCTCTTGTATTGGCAAAGGTGGCATCATATCAAGTCACTGAATTAAATGCTGAAGACATTTACTGATTTCTCAGAACACTGTGGTTATTAATATTCCTGACCTTTTACTAGATAATTTTCCTTGTTGCATATACTATTTTTGAAACTTTTCTTGGGTTTTTTTTCTTATTTTAAGAGATAAGGTAATGAGAGAAAGATTAAAGATGGCTAATTGTTGAAAGCCATCTTTACTCATACCCATCTTCAATCATACCAACTCCCTACACAGACACAGCCTCCTCCACTATCTATGTATCCTGCAGCAGAGTAGTACATTTGTTACATTTGTTAGAATCGATAAACCCGCATTGATGCATCATCACCCCAAGTCCATAGTGCACATTAGGTTCACTCTTGGTGTTGTAAACTCATGGGTTTTGACAAATGTATAATGACATGCAGTCACCATTACAGAATCGGACAGATTAATGACACTGTTCTAAAAATACTCTGTCCCTTTTGATGTTAAATTTAGATTAAAAACATATCTGTTGCAATTAAATAAAGATATTATAAGGCAATCATTTTAGTGGCATAGGTTAATATGATGTATTTCAAGACCTTCTTAAATGATGTATTATTTGGTTCTGTTTATCAAATGTTATTATACACATGCTAATAGACACCTCATTCAAATGGAAATGGCCCAAGTGTCCATCAATAGATGAGTAGATAAAACAACTTTGGGACATTTACACAATGGAATTCTACTCAGCTATAAAAAAGAAGAAAATTTTACCCTTTGCAACAGTGTGGATGAACCTGAAGAACATCAGGCTAAGTGAAATAAGCCAGTCAGAGAAAGACAAATACCATATGATTTCACTCATATATGGAATGTAATGAACAAACTAAACTAACAAGCAAAACAGAGACAGACTCATAGAAGGAGAGCAGATGATTGCTAGAGGGTAGGGGAGAGGTGAGGTGGTAGAGAGATTGAGCAAAAAAGAAAAAGGACTCATGGACATGGACAACAGTGTGGTGATTGCTGGGTGGTTGGAGTATAAGGGGACTAAATGGTAATGGAAAAAATACAATAAAGATTAAATCAGGACTTCTGGTTAAGATGGAAGTATAGGTAGACACGCTTCACCTCCTCACACAACCACAGAGAGAATTACAACTATATCTCAAAACAAATAACAAGCAGAACTGTCAGAAAACCATGCTATATGGAAAGGATTTAAAGAAGCCACATTCATCCAGATGGGTAGGAGGGATGGAATCATGGGGACGGGCAGAGATACACAGAGATTCGGTGTGGTGCAGAGAGGTGGTGGCAAAGCAAGGAGAAGTCCCACACTTGTGTGTGGAGGATACAAATCAAAAAGAATACCTTAGGAGTGAGAACTCCCAGCCCTAGGCCAGACTGCATAGCCCAGGGTTCCAGTGCCAGGAAAATAAATCCTCATAACTTCTGACTCTAAAAACCAGTGGGGATTGGGATGGCAGAAGAAACTGACAGATTTATGGGAGAGTCATTTAAAGGGCCCACACAGACTTAGAATGTACAGAAACCCACCCACTCTGGGATTCACCATCAAGGCAACAGCTGGAAGGGCACCAGTTTCATACAGGAAGTGGGTGAAGTGACTGGAAACAGGGTGAGTGCCAGGCAAACTTCCAGAAGTCAGGCAGTGGCATTGTTCCATCTCCAAATCCTCCCCAACACACACAGCCACAAAGCAGTGAAGGGGGTTGCCTGGCCTTGGGAATTACCTAAGGCTCTGCCACACACAATTTGCAGGTGCCTTCTCTAAGACAGGGAGTCAAAGCAGCTCTACCTAATACACATAAACAAATATAAGGAAGATGCAAAATTGAGGAGACAAAGAAATGTGGCCCAAATTTAAAAAAAAAAAAAAACCAGCAGAAAAAGAACTAAATGAAACAGAGATAATCAACCTATAAGATGTAGAGCTCAAAACACTGGTGATCAGGATGCTCAAAGAACTCACTGAATTCAGCAAAAACAAAAGGGAAGAAATGAATGTTATACTAAATGAAATAAAGAAAAATCTACAGGGAATCAACAGTGTAGAGGATGAAGCTGAGAAGCAAATCAATGATTTGGAACACAAGGAAGGAAAAAGCATCCAATCAGAACAGCAGGAAAAAAATTCAAAAAAGTAAGGCAAGGCTTAGGAACCTCTGGGATAACTTCAATCCTATCAACATCCAAATCATAGAGGTGCCAGAAGGAGAAGAGGAAGAGCAAGAATTTGAAAACTTATTTGAAAAAATAATGAAAGAAAATGTCCCTAATTTGTGAAGGAAATAGACATACCAGTCCAGAAAGCACACAGAGTCCCAAACAAGATGGACACAAAGAGGACCACACCAAGACACCTCATAATTAAAATGCCAAAGTTGAAAGATAAACAGAAAATCTTAAAAGCAGCAAGAGAAAAGCAGAGAGTTACCTACAAAGGAGTTCCCATAAGACTATCAGCTGATTTATCAAAAGAAACTTTTCAGGCAAGAAGGGCCTGGCAAGAAGTATTCAAAGTCATGAAAGGCAAGGACCTACAACCTAGATTACTCTAAACAGCAAAGGTATCACTTAGAATTGAAGGGCAGATAAAGCGCTTCTCAGATAAGGTCAAGTTAAAGGAGTTCATCATCACCAAGCCCTTATTATATGAAATGTTAAAGGGACTTATCTAAGAAAAAGAAGAGAAAAAATA